>BGNK01001563.1:20760-124228 GCA_003297005.1 Symbiodinium sp. clade A Y106
TCCAGCAGCAGAGCAACGGAACATGACACAACGGTCGCGCTGCTTTGTTTACTTGGAACGAGGACCACTCCTACTCTGTAAGGCATGTAGGTTAGAGCAGCTGCAATAACTTTCATCCAAGGCATTGCAGCGTCGGGAGTCGAACGCCTGTTCACTTTCGTGGGGCTGTGTGTGTGTGTGCGAAGTGGAAAAGAACAGAGGTAAAGAGTCACTTCATTCTGCGGAGGGCAGAGCATGTCGCTGGGACTGTGTCCAACGAAGCTACCAGTGACATGGGAAGAGAGGACGGATCATATGCTGTACCTGCAAGNCAGAGCATGTCGCTGGGACTGTGTCCAACGAAGCTACCAGTGACATGGGAAGAGAGGACGGATCATATGCTGTACCTGCAAGGCAGCCTTCTATGCAGCCAAGATTAGACACGGAACAATCTCGCTTCCGTGCTTCTCTGCATTTTCTTGCTCTTGCCGAAGTAACGGAGCGTGCCGAGGTTTGCAAGAATCATAGATGCCAGCACAGCCGATTGTAGTTGCTCTGCCTCGAGACTCGGAGCCGCAGTCTGCGTGCGTTGAAATTGCGGCAGGCGAGTGGACCGAGCACGTCGTCTTGACCGCAAACTCCAGACGAACACCGATGCCGTGCGTCCGACAGGAACTCACTCGGTCGACTATGGTGCATTACCGACACAGACCTCCTAGGCCTCATCGACAGTGAGGTGTGTTCACAAGCACAGGCAGTAGGCTCATAAGATATCAAGGTCTGTCGCGCCCTAGGTATGCTCGAATCTCAGCACCGGCCAGTGTCAGCCAGCTTCGCGGTTTTAGCATGGGAAACCCTCGAATGCTGCTGCTTTAGCTGACAGCTTTGGCGCTGTCGCGAGTCGTGTCTGCAGGGCTAGCACATGCAGGATTGTGAGAGCTCTAATTCAGCGCTAAGGGGCCGACGCGTGTATGGAGGTTAGGAGGTTGGGGCTTGACGTTGTTGGGAATAGCGACAGTTAGGATTCTTGTCAGGTTTTCTAAGGTTTCTGCCGCTTGAGGATTTTCGCTTATTTGTGGATCAGGATTTTAGGCTTTTTGGGGCCCTGCCGTTTTAGGATTTTAGTTTTTTCGGGGATTAGGATTTTAGGTTTTTTTGGGCCCTGCCGTTTTAGGATTTTAGTTTTTTTGGGGATTAGGATTTTAGTTTTTTTGAGGGCATAGGATTTTAGGATCTTAGCGGCTCGGCGTTGTAGGATGTTAGGTATTCGGGTGCATTAGCATTTTAGGATTTTTGGGGCATAGGATTTTAGGGTTTTAGCGTTCCTTTCATTTTGGTTTAGGGGTCGAGGGCTTTAGGGTAATATAATATATAAAGGCCTTTACGGCCTGTGAACCCTTTCATGCTGTAAAAATGCGGCACGGCACTCGAAGCTAACCCTTCTTCGTGCTAGAGACCGGATCCACCTCGTTCAGCCAGACTGTCGCTGCGCTGATCTCGGTGGCCGTCGCCAGAGGCTCGGCGGGCTCGCTTCGGCCCGCTGGCTGGCCGCCAGCTAAACAGGGCCTCGCTCGAGTTTAGGGGTTTAGGGTTTAGGGGTTTAGGGGTTTAGGGGTTTAAGGGTTTAGGGTTTAGGGGTTTGGGGTTTAGGGGTTTGAGGTTTAGGGGTTTAGGGGTTTAGGGGTTTAGGGGTAGGGGTTGAGGGTTTAGGGGTTTAGGGGTTTAGGGGTTTAGGGGTTTAGGGTTTAGGAGTTTAGGGGTTTGGGGTTTAGGGGTTTGGGGTTTAGGGGTTTAGGGGTTTAGGGTTTAGGGGTCTAGGGTTTGGGGCTCTAGGGTTTAAGGCTTTGGGGTTTTAAAGATTTAGGGTTTCGAGGTTTGCTCGTGATCATTTTTTGTGTCGTGCGATTATGGCAGGTCGCGAGTGGCTCCAAAGTCGAGGCGAGGATGCTCGGGTGTTTTGACTACACAAGAGCTACTCATTGTGCCAGGCAGAGGAATTGGATATCGGGGATGGCAAGGCAAGGAAGGCTTATTCGTGAGCCGGAATCAAACCGTTGAGTTGGTATTGGCAGGCTAGTCCATCCTCGAAATCCTCGGGTGGCCAGGCGAGGAAGCTTGTTCCTCCAAACCTGTTGGTAAACCTGTTGTGTGATTGTGCCAGGGGTCACCGGCACGGAAATCCGCAGAGGACATGGGTTGCCAGTATTTGTGCCGAATGTGGGGAGTGGTTATCATCCTGCGAGGAGCAGGCTGCCGGGTCAGAAGGTGATGAAGAAAAGGAGGCATTCTGCTTTCTGTAGAGAGTGCTTGCTTGTGTCGGCTATGTAAAACCAGAAGCCCCACCATGCTCCTGCACAGGCAGACTCTGATGGCTCAGTGCGGTCCTTGGGCTCTGGCGTTTTGGTGTTTTGTGTTTTCAAGGTAGGGCAAGCAGCTTCGTTCGTTTTCGGACATGTCCGGTGGCCTCTTCAAAACCACGACCCCGAACCCTGAACCCTACACCCTAAAAGCCTGTTATGTGGCAGCACATATAAACACGTGTCCCAGGCCACATCGCCGGCATGTTCGACAAGACGACGAAAGGACCCTGGGCAATTTTCTGCATCAGTCTCGGCTTTATACCATTCACCCAAACGAGAAGCGAGCACGAACCCTAAACCCTAAACCCTAAACCCTAAGGGTTTAGAATTCTGTTCTTTTCCGGGGCACGCCCGTGTAAAACTGCATACACTAACCCGCGACTGCGGCGCCAGCCATGTCCACTGCCTGCATCGACGGTGTCATCTTCTTCGGGTAGGTGAGCAACTGACACTGCTGGAGGCTAGCCATTTGGACTTTGCGATACATCGGTGAGGACAAGAAGGTCCTTTTGTCTGGCGAGGGTCTCCCGGGGCACAACATCAGTGGAGGCCTGGTGTCTGGACTGACATGTCTAGCATTGATCAAGAGTACACTAAGCCAACCGGATGTGCCTCTCGGTGTCCCTGGCAAGCTGCCACACGCTGCTGACAGTCGCAACGGTGAACCACTCTGAATACCTCTGGTGCATAAAAGAGATTTTTGTTCAACTGGACCGCTGTAGTGACTCATTTGAGAGGGTCCTCATCTACGGGGACATGGAGGCCGGATGTGGAGAAGACAATGTCTCCCGCTGACATTGGATGCCTTTCAGATGCTGGTGATGCGGCGGTCACAAGAAGCTCTCACCTGAATTTACTTGCATGACACTGCATGTCACTGCATGATAACTATATTATCTGCAAGGAATTTACGGCGACCCCCCCCCTGCAACTTGAATTGGTTTTTCTGCGAGGCTGAGCACGCTGCATGATACATGGATTCGTCGGATGACATGATGGGTGGTTACATGTTGGCTCTGCATGCTGCCCGTGGGGCTATACACTGGCCGATCGAATTTATATTGGGCTGGCATGGCTTGCTGGCGCTGCATGTTGCACCTACACGCTGGTCAGATGAGATTCTGAGAACTGTAATGATATGTACAGAGCAACCACTGCTTGTGAAATGCATGAGTCGAATTCCCGTGGATTTTTGCCCAGCATGTAACAGACGATGTTGATGTTCCTCGTGGTGACTCTTTTGAAACAGTGGGGAATAACCTGTGGCCCAATTGTCTGTCATCACTAGCCCGGTAGAGACGTTGCCGTGGTATGCTGCCGACAGGTAATGGGCCCAGTGTAAAGGCCCTGACGTCGCGTCTGGTGCAAGACTTATTGGCCCTCTACTCCTTGCTTTATTGCTGCATTGCCTTGTTCTTTTTGCACCACATGCGACAGTCAGGGTTGTCCCAGTAGCAATCTCAGACCTTGAAGCCGTGCCTGCTTGAGCGAGTGTGCGTGTCGAAACCCTAAACCCTAAAACATGTATTGCTTTTTGATTGACTCCCGCCCACGACAGTCCGTGACACAGAGAAACACACATGGGCACTTTAGGTTTATGCAACTCCAACAAGTGTTTTCCCTTTGCGAGCTGAGAAAGGGAATAACGATCTTTGGGTGCAAAGGGTGGGGTTTTGTGCATTGCCGCAGGATTCCAGCTCCGGGAGTTCCCGACGATCACGATCGTCGAGGCGAAGCTCAAGCTCCTCGAAGTGAGGAGCAGGAACCGAGAGAGCCCCGACCATGAGCTGCTGTGTGTGTGGGGGTTGTACCATGCAGAGAGAGTAGAAAGTTCGTCTGTTGTGCACGAGCAAAGCAGCTAGTGGGCTAGTGCGAAACACCGGAGAGTGTGCGACCGGAGAAGACCAGGAGAGCGAGGAAATGCGGGGTTGTTTGTAGTTTCGTGCAATTCGGCTGTGGCAGTTTATTGGAAATTTCAAGGAAGTTTCCAATGATAGTGGTGGCAGTTTGTTGGAAGTTTCAAGGAAACTTCCTGGCAGTTTGGTTGGTAGTTTGTTTGAAGTTTGTTGGCAGTTTGCCAAAACAGCTGTAAATACCATGGTTTAGTGTTGTTGCATGCAAAGAACACATTGGCAGTTTATTGGAAACTTCCAACAAACTGCCACCAAATCACATTAGAAACTTCAAACAAACTTCCAATTGGCTATTGGCAGTTTGTTGGAAACTTCAAGGAAACTTCCAATTGGCGATTGGCACTTTATTGGAAACTTCAAGGAAACTTCCAATTGGTAGTTTGTTGGAACCGTCCAGGAAACTTCCTCCTCGACATTGGCTGTGTGTTGCAAACTTAGGAAGTTCTAATCAAGCTTCAGTCGGTCACGGGTCGTCGTTTCATGGCATCCGACCACAATGCTTGAGGAGTGTTTCCTGACATTCGTGCAAGGCAGGATATGTTCTAGGCCGCCTCTCTGTGTGTGTGTTGTGCTGCCACGGCCCACAAAGTCTTGAGTTTTGTGGGTGTCCAGAACAGCTTCGCTTTTCGATCATGGGCAAGCCAGCTTTGAATCGTGGCAAGAGTTTCGTGATGCCGAAGAAGGCCAAGGCCGCCCCTGTCAAGAAGGCCGCCAAGGTGATTAAGAAGCCGGCTGCCAAGGAGACGGAGGACCCGCCATCGGATGCTGTCGTGCTCGCGGCACCGGTCAACAACACCATCGAGAGCCTCAAGAGTGGTGTCCCGGAAGCCCGGGACAAGGGCAAGTCGCAGAAGTACACTCGTGATCGCGATTCGCTCCCTCCCTTTGTGGTTGACCTCATCGAGCAGACCTCTAAGAAGTCGGGAAATGCAAGAGCATTCAAGTCCCAAGCAATCAACAGATTGTATGTCCGTCAGCCAGACGGCACTCTCAAGCTCAACTTGGGCGATCCCATCTTCAAGGAGGCTTCTACGGTCTACGAGAAGGAGTACAAGCGGACAGCTGACGAAGGGTACCCGGAGTCAGTGATGAAGGGGATGTTTTTTGGTGGCTCGCAGACCGAGTTTGACAAGGCCGTCGCGAAGGGCGAAGTGTTTGCAACGAATGTCGATGGAAACGACTACTTCGCCTTCAAGAAGGTGAAGGTGGCCCGGGAAGAGGGGAAGAATAAAAAGCACGAGCTTGAGTCCCAGAAGGGTATCTCCAAGAACGTGGGCGACCTACTCATGGATGCTTTCCATCAGGTGGGCTGGAAGCTGCCCAAGAAGGCCAACGAGCTCATGGTGACCAATGGAGGCCTCAGTGATGGGGCCCAGAAGCTTCTGGGCCAAGCGATTGCTTCGAGTGACAAGATGTCCAAGGAAGCCTCGAGCCTTCTGAAATCGAAGCACGAGTTCCCTGACACGATGCTCACCGAGCTGAAAAAGGGGTATTCCAAGTGCACCGCCTATGCTGCCAGCCTGGCTCAGCTGAAGGATTTCGAGCTGATGCCGGATGGTACATCCCCGGAGAAGGAATCCTTGGATAAGTTCTTCATGGATGTGGCCCTGCACGTGCAGGCCGTGAACCTCAAGATCGAAGAAGCGAAGGGGCACATCAGAGCGAAGGCGAAGTGAGTTTGCCTGATCGCCCGGAGCTCTTGAGTGATATTTTGAACACTGAAGCCTGTGCTGTGATAACCCGAAACCTTATACATCAGCCTAGCTTCCATATACGATGTGATGTTATATTCAGGCTTGCGACTTTTCCAGGTCGCTCAAGAGATTTTGTGCAAGGGCCGAAGATCGACCGAAACACGTTCAGAGCCTCTCACGAAAGACAAACCAGTGGTGCTGATTGCAAGCATGTGTGTGTGTGTGTTTGTGGTCGGCTGTGGAGACTGAGAGCACAAGTGAAGCATCGCAATCTGATCTAGATCGGTTCCGGAACTTTACATTGGCCAGGTACTTTATGGCAACTTTATGGGGGCCATTGTCGCAGTCTGTGATCAAGCCTGATTCCCAGAATGCGGGGTTCAAGGGTTAGAGTTAGGGTGTGGAGTTTCGGACGGAGTTTTAGGGTTTAGGGTTAGTTTCGGAGTTAAGGGTTACGAGATTGGGGGTTTGCGGTGTAAAGTGGTTTAGTTTAGACTCAAGGGGCTTATTAGCAGGGACAACGGGATCAATGGAGCATGTCTTGAAGTATCAACCTGTCCAGGTAAGCAAGTGCATGTGTATGTATGTATGTATGACTGTCTGTATGTATGTCTGTATACATATATATATTTATGATAATATACATATCTTTGTGGTAGCTCGCTTGATTGCCGAATAGATTTTATAGACAGTGGGGTTTAGGGTTGGGGTTTTCGGGTTTCGGGTTTTTGGCGCTTTTGGGGCTTCGGGTTTTTCAGGTTTGGTTTGAAGCTTCGAGTTATGTTATTTGCCGGTGCATGTTCTCTCCACACAGGTCCGACCCCTCCCGGTCCACACTCATTCCTCCACGGGTCCTGTTTCTCTTATATACAAGACACTCCAGGTTGTTTTTTCCCGGTCCACTCATTCCTCCACGGGTCCTATTTCTCTCCAGGTCCATTACAATACACTCCAGGTGTCCCCCTCCCGGTCCACTCATTCCTCCACGGGTCCTGTTTCTCTCCAGGTCCATATATATACAATACACTCCAGGTGTCCATCCTCTCTGTATAGGTCCTCTCTTTCTCTCTCTCGTTCTCTCTCTCGTTCTCTCTCTCGTTCTCTCTCTCTCTCGTTCTCTCTCTCTCTCTCTCTCTCTCCGGGTCCATTGTAGGCAATCCTTCAAAACTCTCAAGGTGTGCATGGCTCAAAATCATTTGTTGATCTTGCAGTGGGCATGCTCACGAAGTGTCAAACCTCAACCCTCTTATGTGCTTCATTCCTCAGCCTTTTCAGGTCTACAGGCCCAAACCCATTGGCCTTGCACTGCTGCACACCACAATCTTGCATATAGGTCCGAGTGTTAGTGACCAAATCAAACACAAACCGCCCAAAACATCAGCAGTAGCCAAAAAAGAGTGAACAATATGAGACAGATTGTTGGCACCCAGAAGTCATCAAAAATATGGGCATTGCCTTCGGAGTGACTCCTATTATTAAACACAAGCTATGAAGCGAACACGGTCTGGTGGCCAGAGACAGAGATTGGCGAAAGCAGCAAATGAAGCGGCACAAGAAGCAGGCAGGACTCATCCAGAGTGTGCTGGCAGCATACCTGTTGGAACGAATGGCATGGGGCTTTATGTCGCCCCAAGAGGTACAGACCCTAGCTTCGCTGGCAGTGCAGGATATGGAGATGTCAGCACCGAACTCATCCCAACCCTTCAGTGATTTGACTAGATTGGCAGCGGCCGGCAGCCATGGAGTTCATGCAAACAAGTGCTTCGGTGACATCATGAAAAACAATGCTGGAGAAAACTTGTTGCCCAAGGCACACCTTCTCAGGCTTCCTTTGAAAGGCCATGCTAACGATGCAGTGCAGGCCATGATCCTGCCGCATGAGCTTTTTTAGTGCTATTTACAATCATTACCCTGACACCTGGAGCAAGAGTATCCTGCCCGACAGCGACACCAAAAACATGGAGAAGTTCTGGGCTACAGTTGATGGGCACCCAAGCCTCACACATCACATCAGAGACAGGGCCAATTACAAAACGACCCTGATACCTTTAGCTCTTCATGGAGATGGTGTTCCTCTGACTGGCAGAGGCAAAGTCTGGCAGCAAGGCTTTACAAACTTCAGCTTCTTCAGTTTATTGGGCCAAGGCAACGCAGGCGAGCTTTTGTTCTACATTTGGGGGCTATTCGACAAATTGAAGTATATGGAGCATGAGGCAAACTCCACACTTACCCGTGCTTTTCGAATCCTTCGCTGGAGTTTTCAAGCACTTTTTGATGGTGTTTGGCCGGACAGAAACCACTTGGGGCAACTGCTGCTTGTCTGTGAGCTTCGATGTCTGCCTACAGAGTTTTCGTTTCGTACCGGTCTTTAAGGTTTTGTATATGGGCTGTTTGATGTTTCTGGTTTCATGATGGTTTTCCTGGATTTGGAATATTTTCTTCGCACATAAAGGTTCCCTGCCAGCTCTGAAGCTGGCAAGAAAGCCGGGAAACGATTGGCTGGACCATTCAGTGCCGTATTGTGGAGTTTGGTCGGGGATCTCGATTTTTTATGCTGGAACGATGGGGCTCCCGAGATCAACCCTGGCTTCAGGGCCATGCTGGCTATGCAGGTGCCAAAAGTGGCGGCTGCAATCATGGCAAAACTACAAACGAGATGCCCCATGGACTGCGACAATTTGGAGTCCATCAACTTGGAAGATTTGGGCTGATAGATCGCCGTGCGAGCTCTTTCGTTTGGATTGGTTCTCGGCTCTGAACATAGCCCCGGATTGGATGCACTGCAAGTACTTGGGTTGCGACCAGTTTTTTTATGCCAGTGTCTTATTTCTTCTTACACACGTCATGCTGCCTTCAGACATCCACACCAATATGCTCCAGGTGTGGTCCGAAATTCAAGCAGTGTATCGGTCCGCACAGATCTCTAACAGGTATAGATACCTCAACACGATTCGCATGTTTTTGCGCCCCAAGACCAACTTGCTGAAGCTTCGGGGCAAGGCGGCCGAGATTCGATTTTTGCATTTGCCTTTGTTGAGAATCTGGGAGGCCCACATGTTGCCGGCTTTGCAAGTCCATAGGAAGATTCACCTGGCTTTGAAACTCAATGCCTTGCTCGAAAGCATTCTCATTGACATCAAAGGCTATGTCGCATTGCCGCCAGAGGCAGCTTTGCAGTTTGACGAATCAGTGTCTGGTTTTTTGGTCCTCCTCGCAGACCTCAAGGCACACTTCGCAGACAATGACATTCCACTGTTTAACCTGACGGAGAAAACCCACTTCATGCAACACTCGGCGAGAATGGGAGCAACAGTGAACCCTCGGCTTCTTTGGGCTTTTGCTGGTGAAGACCAGCAGCGGCGAGCTCAAAAATTGGCGGAGACATGTATGAAAGGACTCGGACCATCCAAATCCAGCATCAAGATCGCCAACCGATACCGACTTGCTTTGCATTTGCTCTTCAAGTCGCACACGAAGTGAAAAAAATCTGCCTCAGAAAGCTTTCTAGAGCCACAACCCAACAGCGACCCTTGTCTGAAAACTTCCCAAATCTGCCTTTCGCTCAGGTACTCCGACGAACCAGGCATGATCGCGACCAAGAGTGACTGTACCAAGAGGGACACCTGTGAGGGACACCTGCGAGAGTGACTCCTGTGAGTGTGACTGTATACCAGGAGGGAGAACTGTCGGGTTTTTCGTCTGTAAAAGATACCTTGGAGAGATAGACAGAAAAAACCCTAAGTACACTGGTTTTGTTCCTACATATAGAAAGATCCATAAAACTTTCCTTTTATAGAATCATTACATATCAAAAATCACGAAACAACGGACAGAAAGATTTGAAGAATTCATATATTCCTGCTATAAATAGAAAACCACAAAACACCGGAAATAATCTGAAGAATTACCCTTCCTGTTTAAAATGGTTGCGAAACCTCCAGAAAGATCTGAAGAATTACCCTTCCTATTTGAAGAATTACCCTTCCTATTTAAAATGGTTGCAAAACCTCCAGAAAATCTGAAGAATTATCCGTCCTGTTTAAAATGGTTGCAAAAACCTCCAGAAAGATCTGAAGAATTATATACCCTTCCTGTTTAAAATGTGGTTGCAAAACCTCCAGGAAGATCTGAAGAATTACCCTTCCTGTTTAAAATGGTTGCAAAACCTTCTGGATCCAGAAAGATCTGAAGAATTACCGTTCCTGTTGAGATCGCGAACCTTCCAGGAAGATCTGGAGAATTACTTTTTCCTGTTAAGATCGCGAACCTTCCAGGAAGATCTGAAGAATTACCTTTTCCTGTTAAGATCGCGAACCTTCCAGGAAGATCTAAAGAATTATCTTTCTTGTTTGTTCGTAAAGATCACAGAAGCAATTATGTTGTGACTCACAGCCTCGAAAATCAGTGTGGCAGTTTCCTACAAACTGCCACTTGGAGCCCTCAAAACTGCCAACAAACTGCCATAGGGCCCGGCGCCGCACCAGAGGAAGTTTCAAGGAAACTTCCTCGAAGTTTCCTCGCTGCGTTGTTCCGACACAAACAGACGAAATCCTAGGAATAGATAGATTTCTAACTTCATAATCTATCTATTCCTAGGAATGCGGCAATGCCGTTTTCTGTCGAAATCATTATACACATCGGTGCAAGCGGTTTTGCCGCATTCGGCAAAACATGGTTTCCCGTATTCGGCAAATCTTTCCGGAAGTTAACTCTTTATATATTATACAGGATTTTGTCTAACCGGGTCTATTGGGTGGAGGTTTCCCCTGCGCCTTCCGATGAGTCTGCCGGGGATCCTCTTGCAGGGATCATTGCGGCGTGGTCTCAAACTGAGTGAAGTCTAGAGGTAGCGCGCTATTTGCGATCGCAGCAGCTGGATGAGTGGGAAAAGTTTCTCAGGCTGGCTGCAGACTTCCACCGGCAGCAGTTGCCCATGAGTACATGCCCTGCAGTCGCAGGCATCGCTCCTTCGTGTGGGCGCATGTCCACCTTCGAAGGAGCACACAGGGGGGCACCTGGGATTGTAACCTTTGTACTCGTGACAAAAAAACAGACGAGATTCTGCCGGGCTCGAGTGGGCGATACTCCGCCGGCAACACTACCAACGTTGCTGAGCAATTGAAGAAGCATGGCATTTACAAACCGGAACATGCGAGTGTGTCTGATTCCAAGGTCCAAGGTCGACCCTATTCCGAGGCCGAGCTCGCTGAAGCTGCCCGGGCGGTGGCAACAGGACTGGCCATCGACAGGCTCCCAGCATACACTTCTGAGTGACCAGGCTTCCGATTCATGTTCAAGCAACTACTGGGTCACGGCTTCCGCGTGCCTTGCCACACGACGATCAGCAAGATCCAGGAAGAGCTACTCGGTGAGGTGCGCGCTTCAATTTGCAGAGACATCCGAGGCAGCAATTCCTGGCCTTCCGACGATCACTGTGTCTTCCGACTTGTGGGAGGTGCCCGATGGGGCGCACTTCCAAGCCCAGCTACTCCATTACGTCAACAAGGGCTTCAAGCGCTTAAAAAGGTTTTGCTGTATCTTGGCAGACTCGGCACAGAGAAAACAAGCGCCAATCAGGCGCAACGCATTGCTGCCATCTTTCGAGAGCGCGACATCAACATGGACATGCTGTTCGCGTCGCTAAGCGCCTGCACAGGGAACGCCCGCAACGTGGCACGCGACTTGAAAGTCGAGTTGGCTCTATGTGGTGCCCACATCACAGCCATCGATCCGAAACAGCTGTTTCTGCAGCCTCGCCGCGGATGGCTGTGCACGACACCGCTGACCCAGCTGTGCTCGATGCTATGGAGAAGATACGTGCCCGCGCCAAGGCCTACAGATTCTCCGAGAGCAAGCGTCGCGATCTTGACAGCTGCCAAAAGTACTGTGGGCAGGACAAACCTCTCAGAGTTGTGCTTGCCAGTTCGGCGAAATGGAGCAGCAGCCTGCACATGTGTGAGTGCGACTACAAGCTCAGGAATGCATATCTCGAGCTTCGCTCCCGGTGGCCTCAGAGAGATGAAGTCTCCAACAATCTGGCGGATTACGTGCTCTCTCGCGACGTCGCAGGGGTCCTGCGTCCTTTCCAGATGTGCACCGGCTTCCTGCAAAATGGGCATGCCACCGCTTCGATTCTGCTCCCCTGTCAGGCTGCACTCACTGCTCAGATGGAGGCGGCCCAGCCTGTCTATGTCTCCGGCGAGAATCAGGGTCTGCTTGAACTGCGTGAGGGCCAGCTTCACGACGCGGCCAGGTTGCTGCGGCAAAAGCTTCGGGAGCGTCTTGCATCTGAGAATTGTCACATAGACTCTGTGCGGTCTCTGCTGGGATGGACCCAAGATTCAAGATGAGGCATGCCCCCCGAAAAAGATCGGCATGCATGTGTGGAGGCCGCTCTCCCTGAAGCCATCTTGCACCAACGCTCTCAGTCTGGTGTGGGGCGGCATGAACCGAGGCCTGAAGATGAGACGCCTCGCAAGCGCATGAAGCGAACATTCTTGAGCGCAATGGATGGTGAAGGAGAGGGCAAGTGGAGTCAAGGAGCAGATGACTGCATCTGTGCACGGAAGCACCGTGCCCAAGAACACCTGCCCGCTGGCTTGGTGGCGCGATCACAAAGCCGACTTTCCGGATCTTCTGCCTCTGGTTTTCCGCTACCTCGCAGTCCCAGCGTCGACCGCCGACGCGGAGCAGACGTTCAGCCTAGCGCGCCACCTCATGAGTTTTTCACGCCTCCACGGTGATTATGTCTGTGGCACCATGGAATTGGCATGTAACCATTCTGACTTGGGTTTGTTCCAGCAACCAGAATGCTGGGAGGATCACCTTCTGTAACCCCTTTACTTGACCCGCCCTCCAGAAGAAACCGTTTCTACGAGGTATGGCTACGAGGAGGTTCCTAGGCGGTGTTGTTGTGAATGCAGGAGGTGTCTAGTTTCACCTCAGCTTATTCTTCGGAATGGCTTGGGGCTTGCAGTTGATGCGCCCGGACGCTGCGGGGAAGATCTGGGTGCCATCAAAAGTGTGCCTCTGCAAATGCCACATTGCTGTGCTTCTGCCTAAACGGCCTAAACCCTACACCCAAGAAAAGAGTGCACATTCCCTGCAGCAGGACATTGCGGCACTGGGGGGGGCTGCCCGTTCTCTGGCAGCAGAAGGAGGCTTGAAGTGTCTGCAGGTTTCCGTCTTTGTTTTGTGACTTCTCTGAAAAAACACGCGGCATTAATTATCGTGGAACAGCATGCTATATCTTTAGGGTGTGACTCTTTCAAGCAAGCTCCATGCCGCGGGTTCGGCGGGAGGCAGGTGGGTGGCTGGAGGCGAAGCAGGCAGGTGGCTGGAGGTAAGTGGCTGGAGGCAGGTGGCTGGCTGGGGGCAGGTGAGGTGGGTGGCTGGCTGGAGCTAAATTTTTGGGCAGGTGGCTGGAGGCAGGTACCGGGCCGCACCTGCGAGGCAGCTCAACCTTCCTTGGGTTCGCTGTTCTCATTTGCCGTTCGGGCGAGTCTGCAGAGGCCTCTCTGAGGAAGAAGGGTTTCGGGGGATGGAGGCTTGGAAGGGAGAAGGTTGGAGGGCTGGAGGTGGAAATGATGGTTGGCCGGGTTGGAGGGTTGGAAGTTAGGGTTAGGGTTACAAGGCTGGAAAGTCTGGGGTTCAGGGTTGGAGGATTGCAAATAAGCAATTCAGGGGGGGTCGTCGAGGGCTTTGAGTTCATTTGGGTGGTTTCTGAGCTCCTGATTCCGTCAACCTCTGATGAGTTTGGGAGTTGGAGAAAGACTTCATAGTAGGCTGAATACTGTTGTTAAATATTTTTCCAAAGGTGAAGGAACTTTTCCAGGGAGGTCTCCAAAGCGGATGCAGAATGCCAATGACCCCTTGGCTGAGGCTCGGAGAGGGACCGGGATGAAAAGCACGACAACGAGGCACAGAGAAGCTCATAGGGCCAGAGAATGGGGTTTGAGACTTGGGGTCTGGGATTTAGGCTTAAGGTTTAGTTTTGGATTGAGGGTTAGGGCTTCGGGTTTAGAGGCATCGAGGGTTCTGTCTGAGGATTCGTTTTCCTACATCAAGACCAGCCGTGGTACTACGTATACGGGTGACCCTGACTTGCCCACCAACGCCCAAGATGCTGCTGTTCCAACGTGGTACTGCTTTGGGTTCCGAGATGTCGGTGCATCTTAACGGCTACCTTTAATCCTACGGCTTGAAGGACTCAAACCCTTGAGCCGCAACCGCCCAGTCACCTACTCTCAGTGCCCTTTACCGTGGAAGATTGAGTAGGGAGGTTTTGTCAGTACTGATGTCCAGAAGTTGGTCTAATGAAAGTGAAGGTCTCCCGCCTGTGTCCGCAGTCCTCAGCGTTTCGTGTTGAGGGGATGAGGGTCTAGCTTTTAGTGGTTGGAAGGATTGCTGCACGTCTCTTGTGTAGGAGAATTTTGCTGCGTAAACCTCACCCTGAGCTCCGAGCTATGTTTTTGTGGCCATGGAAGAAGACATGGAGCTGTGTTCCCTGGCCTCAGATGAAGGCTTGCCTTGTTGCGATGATCTTGAAGTGAGTTCGAGCGCCTCAGATGAAGGCTTTCCTGGAAGGGAACCGTATGGAATGGGTATACAAACAGCTGCTGTGGTTCGTTTCCTGCAGGGCGACTTTGCAGGGTTCTTCTTGACAGAGCACCAGAAGGAATGGGCGAAATTCTTGCTCCAGCAGATCAGCCGCAAACCCCCCGCAGGGGCCATCTTAGCTGATCGGCTACGGTCCTGGTATGCGCTCTGTTCGTGCTTCAACACTTCGCTTGGCGTACTTGCGTAGTCTGCCTTAAGTCATTGGTAGCACAATGGAACGCGGAGATTGCCAGATGGTGCGGCGAGCTTCACAAGCAAAACTTCACTGTTTGCACCTACGAGACCGCAGGCTTGACTCGAACTTTTGTTTGTCCCGAATGTTGTTGCAGTTTTGTTTGTGTGAGTTTAGCTGGCCCCTAAACCCCAAACCCTAAACCTACCTTGAAGCGTAAACCCAACAGCCTTGCGAGGTCGGCAGGACTACTCTGGCATCCACCTTTTGGTACTGGACGAAGCACATGCGGTGAAAAACCCGGCATGTGCCAGGAGTCGGTCTCTGAGAGAGGCCGTGAAGGATGTTGGCAGGCGCATAGCTCTGACTGGCACGCCGTTGCAGAACAACATGGAAGAGCTTCATCAGCTTATAAACTTCATAGTGCCCGGTGCTATGTGCGACAAAAAGTTCAAACAAATACAAAGCATTGTCAAAGCTGGTCGTGCTGATCCAGAACACAGTCTTCCAGCAGCATCAGAAGCATTGGAAGCTTGGCGGCGAGATACATCGCAGTATGTGATGCAGCGCGGCGAAGAGGTCCTGGTCCGGACGCTACCTGGGCGAGCGCGAGAGATTTTTTCTTGAAGCCTACAGACCGGGAGATCGCAGCGTATAACCTGGTGTTGTCCTCGGCGTCTGGGGCACCGACGTTCAAGATCTTGTCGGAGCTGGAGGACGTGCTGGATCGACCTGATGGCATCAAAATGCGATTCGTTAATGGCTACATCAGGGAGGTGCTTTCGGTGCAGGAGCAATGTGTTAAAGTAGCGACGAGGGCATCAGTTCTTGATGCGTTGGAGAAGATCTGCAACCGACTTGTATCTCGTTCATGCAGAGAGAGAGGAGGCAGGTGGCTGGAGGCAGGTGGTTGGTGGCTGGAGGCAGGTGGCTGGAGGGCAGGTGGCAGGTGGGTTGAGGCAGGTGGCTGGGAGGTTTGGGCTGCAGGCAGGCAGGTAGATGGGAGATAACGCTTTGTGTTTTTGAGCTTTCGTGGCGCAAATTTACGGGCTGGGTCGGCATCTAGCTGAGGCACAAGCAGCTGCACGCGTTTACCGCACTGGCCAACAGAAGCCTGTCATGATCACGAGGATTTTGGTGAGATCGGGTTTCGAAGAGAAAGCTCTTCAGTTTCAATGCAACAACTAGGCCTTGTTGCTTCAAGAGATCACCCCGGAGATGCGGGTGGGAAAGTTGCAGCCGCTGACGACAAGCTCCTCTGCAACCATTGAACTGCTCACAGCTAGCGAGGAAATCAAGGGTTTGGACTACGAAGGCCCCTTGACCATTGGTGACACAACATGGTGGGCAAGCATGCATTCTGAGACTGGTACCTACTGGTGGTTGCGAGATCCTCCTTGCGGGCCACTGCCAAGCGAAGTGCCGTGGCTTCGTTCACAAACATCCTCTTGCAGACACAGCGCATGAAGATTGAGGCAGTGGAAACTACTTTTGAGGCTGCTGCCCGTGCTGGGGCACCATGCTCGTCCAGACCACCTGGAGTTGAGGCACAACGGGCAGTGGACACTTCTGCTGACCGTGCTGGGGCAGCAAAGCCAAGCAAGGTTAAAGTTGAGGCCGCGCCGGGGGAGACTGTCGAGGTTGCAGAGCCGCCCAAAAAGCGCAAGGCTTCCGCTGCTGAAGACGCACCTGCGGCGGTGGACTGACACCGTACAGGCTCTCGGCGCGCTCCAAACTAGATGTTGCATGTATTCGCGAATCGGGCCGAGAACGCCCGCCGTTTCTGCAGCAAGATCAGCAACCTTAAGATCAACCGCTCAACCGAATCGCGTAAATCCATTTCGGCCCCCGTGCAGGCCGGCTCATCCAGCCACTTCAGGGTAGCTGATGCTACCGTCGCGTCCCTAAGACCGCAGAGTTGGCCATTTGGCGCATCTGGGCAACGCGCAAGCCGGGCTTTGTTGAAAGCTCGCACTAAGGCGCTCGTCACGGCGATAGGCCGGGTGGCTTCCTCGCCCCTTTTGGGTATTCCTACGACTTTCCAAACAAAAACTAAACTTGGTCAAGAAGATTACTTAGCAGTTCTTTATCGGAACATTGCAGTATCATGCAGGCATTGAACAGCTAAGCAAGTTGAGATATCAACCATGGGCAAAACAAACTGAGGCCGGCTAATTCTTTGGCAGACCATCCGTCGAAGCCAGCAGATCCTTTAACCAACCTGATGGCCTCGGCATCCGTGATGGGAGCCCCAGGACACCTCAGTTTGAGCGGCGCAAGCTGTCTGTTTGCTCATGCTGTGGCAGTGGCTCGTCTGGAGGGCCTGAAGCGGACTTGCGCACGGCTTCCTGCCATGCATCTGTCGGGTTTGGATGGGCAGATTCCCGCCGTGGGGCCCATTCCTGCGTCATTGCAGCAGAATCCACGACGCTGCCTCGCAAGGTGTTTCAGGACGAAGGGCTGAGCAGAAACAGCACTGGATCTCTGCCTCGGAAACCAGCTGAGCTTTTGCCTCGGAAACCGAGCCTTCCAGTGACGCAGCTGAGATTCAGTCAAAGGTGCTGGGCTGCCGCTTGGTGCATTTGCTGCAGTGGGCGCCGTCGCCGTAAGCTCAAAGACTCACCCTGTCGCGTCTGCGGCGCTGGTTGTCGGTTCAGAGCTTTTGCAACGCTCACCCGGTCTTTCCAAACAGGCTAATCCTAAACCTACTGCTGCTTGACGAAAAGTGACACTGCCTTGTTATGCCAGGCCCGGGACAACTCCGGAAGGCTTGCATCGGCGTCCTCACAGAGTCTTTGCAACTGGGAATCACTCACAGATGCAGGACTGACAAGAGACCATTTATAAGAAGCAGTACGCCTATACCCTAACCGAGGCGCCGAAGGGAAGAGGGAACCTTGGAAAATAACACCCCTGTGGCAAATGGCTTTATGATGTGGGATACCTGCTAAAGCGCTTGCAGAACTCTCTGCACTTTGTAGCTGAACTTCACCGGAGCTCAAACATCGCGTCGGGGCTGCTTCAGACTCTTACAGCATCAGTCAAAGGCCGACAAACTGACCGGGCAACCGGCCCCACGATGGCGGGTTTTTTGTAGTGCTACAAGCGGGGCACGAACACGTTCAGCTTCTTCAACTGGCCAATTTACAGCGAGGTCACCCGAGGTCACCCGAAAATAGTGGAATTAGCGACCCGACCTGACTTGAAATTAAGCTGCCGACCTGAGCCTTAATTTCGTACGCTGCCTTCAGCAAAGCTACGTGTCAAAATATATTTAAATCTCTATTATCTATGTATATAGGAACACTTAGGATGAAGGCCCAGGAATAAGAAATGCACCTCGAGAAGCTGCAGCTGGTCAGATGACGGAGAGGACAGCCGAGGGTTCAAGAGTACGTCCGAGCCAAGTCACGGGCTTCTTTTGGAGTTTTGAATGGCTGGAACCAGGAGAAGCCTAATTCATTGTTCTTTTGGAGGGTTTTGAGCCTGTGGATCCATGCCTAATCATTGAAGTACGGCCTTTTGGGGGGCACTGAGCCTTTGCAATGGGCTTCTTTTGGTGACTGGAGCTGGAAAAGCACCAAAACAAGCCTATTTGATTGAAATAGGTACATTTTGTGGGTTTTGAGTCTGTCGAGCCTCAAAATAAGCCTATTTCATTGAAATAGAGCCTTTTTGGGGTATTGAGCTTGTGTAATGGGCTGGAACTAGGAAAAGCACCAAAACAAGCCTATTTCATTGAAATAGTTTTTTTTTGGGTTTTGAGTCTGTCGAGCCCGAAAATACGCTTATTTCATTGAAATAGGGCCTTTTTGGTGTATTGAGCCTGCGTAGTGGGCTGGAGCTAGGAAAAGCACCAAAACAAGCCTATTTCATTGAAATAGGTCCTTTTTGTGCCTTTTGAGTCTGTCGAGCCCTAAAATAAGCTTGTTTCATTGAAACAGGGCCTTTTTGGGGTATTGAGCTTGTGTAATGGGCCGGAGCTAGGAAAAGCACCAAAACAAGCCTATTTCATTGAAATACGTCCTTTTTGTGGGTTTTGAGTCTGTCGAGCCCTAATAAAAGCGTATTTCATTGAAATAGGGCCTTTTTGGGGTATTGAGCTTGTGTAATGGGCTGGAGCTAGGAAAAGCACCAAAACAAGCCTATTTCATTCTTGAGTCTGTCGAGCCTCAAAATAAGCCTATTTCATTGAAATAGGGACTTTTTGGGGTATTGAGCTTGTGTAATGGGCTGGAGCTAGGAAAAGCACCAAAACAAGCCTATTTCATTGAAATAGGTCCTTTTTGTGGGTTTTGAGTCTGTCGAGCCCTAAAAATAAGCTTATTTCATTGAAATAGGGCCTTTTTGGTGTATTGAGCCTTTGTAATGGGCTGGAGCTAGGAAAAGCACCAAAACAAGCCTATTTCATTGAAATAGGTTCTTTTTGTGGGTTTTGAGTCTGTCGAGCCTTAAAATAAGCCTATTTCATTGAAATAGGGCCTTTTTGGTGTATTGAGCCTTTGTAATGGGCTGGAGCTAGGAAAAGCACAAAACAAGCCTATTTCATTGAAATAGGCCCTTTTTGTGCGTTTTGAGTCTGTCGAGCCCTGAAATTAGCCTAATTCATTGAAATAGGGCCTTTTTGGGGTATTGAGCTTGTGTAATGGGCTGGAGCTAGGAAAAGCACCAAAACAAGCCTGTTTCATTGAAATAGGTCCTTTTTGTGCGTTTTGAGTCTGTCGAGCCTCAAAATAAGCCGATTTCATTGAAATAGGGCCTTTTTGGGGTACTGAGCTTGTGTAATGGGCTGGAGCTAGGAAAAGCACCAAAACAAGCCTATTTCATTGAAATAGGTCCTTTTTGTGCGTTTTGAGTCTGTCGAGCCCTAAAATAAGCCTATTTCATTGAAATAGGGCCTTTTTGAGGTATTGAGCTTGTGTAATGGGCTGGAGCTAGGAAAAGCACCAAAACAAGCCTATTTCATTGAAATAGGTCCTTTTTGTGCGTTTTGAGTCTGTCGAGCCTCAAAATAAGCCGATTTCATTGAAATAGGGCCTTTTTGGTGTATTGAGCCTTTGTAATGGGCTGGAGCTAGGAAAAGCACCAAAACAAGCTTATTTCATTGAAATAGGTCCTTTTTGTGCGTTTTGAGTCTGTCGAGCCCTAAAATAAGCCTATTTCATTGAAATAGGGCCTTTTTGGGGTATTGAGCTTGTGTAATGGGCTGGAGCTAGGAAAAGCACCAAAACAAGCCTATTTCATTGAAATAGGTTTTGTTTGTGGGTTTTGAGCTTGTCGAGCCTCAATTAAAATGGCTACGCCTCATTGAAGTGGGGCGCTTTTGGGGTATTGACACCCCGCCATTGTAATGGCTGGAACTAGGAAAAGCACCAAAGAAAGCCTCCATACAACAACATAGCCCTGGAGGAACACTTTGCTGTACGACATCAGCATGCATCTCTTGGCGAGGCCGGGGCGGGCTTTCTGGGACGTTTTCGGTGTGGTGTTTTCCGAGGCTTGGCCCCCAGCCCGAATGACCGCCCCCAAAACCTGGACACGTGTTGGTTGTCTCCGTATTTTGAGTGAGAACAGTCTGAAAGCCGCCACTGCTTCCCGAGCAGAAGGGTTCAGGGCGGTTGTTAGAGGACCATGTCGCCATGCCACATGGATGGTCTCTGCTGGCAACGATCTGCTTGCCTTTGGTGATAGAGCAGCCCTGAAAGACCGATGAATGACATTTCTTCATGACAACTTGCTTGGTTAGCAACCGGCACTGCGCTCCATGGAGTTGTCGAGTCACAAAGGATGGCTCCCTCCATGGCGCTTTGATGCAGTATGCAGCGATCTAGCAGAAGTTTGTGGCCTCACACACTCAAACCGCTGCAGATGATTTGGTTTACTTCTGTGATGGAACCCTCATCACAGGAACAACTCGAGTCACCGACCTCCCGGAGATTTTCCCAGGCGTCATTCATTTGACTGCCGTTTCCCCTCAGCAACAGCTTGTGCTTCGATTTGGTGAGTTCCTACGCTTATTGTACTTGCAGCCAGCGGAGGAGGTCTTTTGGAAAGCTGCTGACGGGGAGCACTTGGACAAGTCCGGCTTTTGCAGGTGTGCAAGTGTCAGTTTTGCTTAAGGCTTTTTTCGTAATGTCGTAGGGAGATGAAATAACTGTAGGTGTTTGGAAACATAAACTTAGTTGGAAAGCAGGCTTGCGACGCCAGCCTTCCCACGAGCAGCTGAGCTATGGGACTACCTCAAAAAGATGAGCGGCCGAGACAGGATGTCACATGCTGACTGGATGGCAATCGCAGCTTTGCATGTTGAGTGCACAGAGCCTGCGACTATGATGACTGCCGAAGCAGACCCTGAATCTGCAAGCGTTTGTTCTGTGCCCCGCGGCGCCGTGCTGAGGTGTGTCGGACATGCGGTTTTGGACGAGGGCCTCAGACGCCATGTAGTTTATAGTGAGCATACTGGATGGGTTTCGGCTGAGCGCTTCATCATCAGCAGCCCGCTTGTCTTCGGCCGGGAAGAAGACGACGATTTCTTCGTGCAGGCTTGTGGCCTGAGTGGCGCTCAAGTTGCTCGTCGCATCACCGAAGACGACATGACAATTGACGGTCTCCTTCCACCTTCTCTCAGAGGCGAGCCAGAAATAGTTGATGAAGAAGTGGCTGCAGCAGATGGCAACGCGGCCAGCAGCACTGGGCGAATCGGCCGATCGAGAAGGGCGCCGGCTGAATTAGGACAAGAGTACCTGCAAGCCGCAAACAAGCGCAGGCGCTTGCGACCTTTGGGCCAAGCCCCCGCTGCCCGCGCTGAGCAGGTGCTTCGCCGTCCTGCTGCTCGGAATGCGCATGGAAGGCATGTGGATGGGCCGCGGCTGCAGCAGGCAGAAGCTGAGGTGAGACGCTTGCAAGCGCCTGATGGACCGGAGACTTTAACTTCAAGAACTGCCTTCGCGCGCATCGTCCGAGATGTGATGGACACAGAAGGTGGCCAAGACAAGCGCATAAGCTCCGAAGCCTTGGGCCTACTGCAGTTTGCTGCCGAGACACACGCGACTGAGAACTTGGTTGCATGGGGCAAGCTGGCGATGCATGCAAAGAGGATCACTCCCGACCAGCGCGATTGTGCCATGCTACGCTGGGTGCAGTCCCACTTCACTGGCTCGCAGAGCTGAGCTGTGCAGGAAAATGCGATTCAGGAAGGGTTGATACCCGGGTGCTTCTTGGAGTTTATGAGGAGTTCTCGTCGGGTTTGGGGGGCTTGTGTTGCAGGGTCAAAGGTGCTTTGAAGCTTGCAAGCCCCCAACTCGGCACACCAAACACTTGGTATCTTGAGGTACACCGCCTTAAACCCCTAAACCCCAAGGACAGGCGAGCGACGTTTCAGGCGGTAGGACCTTAAGCAGTCTCTCCTAAACCCTCAAACCTCGAGGACAGGCGAGCGACGTGTGAGGCGGTAGGACCTTAAGCAGTAAACCCTAAACCCTTAAACCTCGAGGACAGGCGAGCGATGTGTGAGGCGGTAGGACCTTAAACCCTAAACGTTAAAAGGCGGGAGTAGCTTCAGGACCTTAAACCGTAAACGCTAAACCCCCAAACTCCGAGGACAGGCGAGCGACGTATCAGGCGGTAGGACCTTTAACCGTAAATCCTAAACCCTTAAACCCCGACGATTCCGTACCAGGCAGTAGGAATAGGCCCGTTTTGGGGGTTTTGAGCTTGTCCAAGCTCACCTGGTAGGGCTTAGACACTTGTAGGGTTTCGGGCTTNGCCCGTTTTGGGGGTTTTGAGCTTGTCCAAGCTCACCTGGTAGGGCTTAGACACTTGTAGGGTTTCGGGCTTGCACTTTGGAGAGAGCATGGAACGAGGCAAACCGCCAAAACAAGCCTCATTCATTGAAATAGGCCCGTTTTGGGGGTTTTGAGCTTGTCCAAGCTCACCTGGTAGGGCTTAGACACTTGTAGGGTTTCGGGCTTGCACTTTGGAGAGAGCATGGAACGAGGCAAACCGCCAAAACANGCCCGTTTTGGGGGTTTTGAGCTTGTCCAAGCTCACCTGGTAGGGCTTAGACACTTGTAGGGTTTCGGGCTTGCACTTTGGAGAGAGCATGGAACGAGGCAAACCGCCAAAACAAGCCTAATTCATTGAAATAGGCCCGTTTTGGGGGTTTTGAGCTTGTCCATGAGGCAAGACCGTGAATATCGCTGCGGACGAGTTGGCAGCACCTGTGCGCCCAGTCAGTGCTTCTCATCAGGGAGGGTATCGGGGTGGATATGCAAAAGCTGTCAAGAGCTCCAAATGCTGACACCATGAAGCTCTGCCAAAGGTCAGTCCAGGGCAGATCATGCAATAACCAAACATCTTTGCTTCAATGAAATAGCGCTGTTTGGGTGATCCTATTTCATTGAAATAGGGTGGTTTTTATAGGCTTGTCCTTGCTTCCTGCAAAGCCAATGGCTTCCGAAGCGCGCGTGGAAGAGCAAGACGCAGAGAAGGAGGCTTTCAAGTTAAAAGAACTCGAGTAAAACCCTCATTCTGTGTAGATCAGGTCAACGACTACGTGAACTTCGATTTTGGCTCAAGCATGAAAACAGTTGCCCACTGCGTGTGTCGGTGTGGCTTCCNTGTAGATCAGGTCAACGACTACGTGAACTTCGATTTTGGCTCAAGCATGAAAACAGTTGCCCACTGCGTGTGTCGGTGTGGCTTCCTCTTGAAGGTTGTTGGTTCTAGGGATTTCAACTGGTTATCAGTTCCGTATTTGCTCTGTTGAGCTGTGTTCTTGTTCTGGTGCTCGGGTGTTCTACGTGTGAAGGTGTGCCAGCCGCCTGTGCATGGACCAGGGGCGATCTCGCTCACCCGATCCTCGTGGACCGCGTGGCATCCACAGTGGTCGTCGTGCGCGGCGACGCCGAACGGCTTATCTGGAGCACGCAGGCGAGAACGCGCCAGTGATTCGACCAGGTGGTGTGCAAAGACCTCTCGGCACTAATCGGTTCTGGTGCCCTTCGCCGGATTCAGTGGCTTCGGAAGCTTCCGATATTACTGGTGAAGAAGGTGCTATCCAGATCTCGGAGTCCGAGGGCGAGCTTGAAACGGATTTTCGGCCTTCTAGCTCTGAGCCGAGTCGCTTTGAACCGGTACCGGTGCCAGCTGCGCCACAGGTTCATCTGACTCACAGCCTGTCACGAGACCTTTGAGACCTCAGCCTCCGAAACCTCCACTTCCACGCATCGCTCTTCCGGAAGACGTGCGCGCGTATCGCTGGGACCATCGGGGTTTCTTTGAGGAGTTTTCCTTGGAATCGCCTCCAAGCAGCAAGTTGACTGGTGTGGCAATCTGCATTGACTGGCATCAAGTCACAGACGTGCATAGGACATCAGCTCGCAGTGCCGTCCACATCAGCGACGACGGGTTGGTGCCGCCTCAGAATCTGGCAGTGTATCAAAGGCTGCACTCCAGCCACACTTGGTTAGCAGTGCTCTCGTACGTGCACACGGACTACACTCGCAACAGGTTGCTCCGGGCAGCTTCTCAATCACAGCTTCACGCCGACCTTATTCTGGTGACTCCGGACCCGACTGGTAGGCGAGGCAAACTCGCCACTCTACGTGCCGTCTTCAAAGGCCCCGCGGTCCTTGTTGACGACAAGGTTGAAGTTCTGAACGAAGCATTTGAGGGAGGTGTGTTTTGCATTCACATAAAAGTTCCCAAACGCCGGAACGAGGTAGCATTGCTTCACGAAGGCATTTCTAGCGTCACAAACTTGTCCGAGGCCGAAGTGCTGATTCGGGGGTACATTGACAGTCTTTGAGTGTGCCGCTGGAAACATTGAAAGCCGACAGTGGGTTCCTCTAGGGTTGGGGTCCGGTAGGACAAGTGAGCCTGAGAGTATCTTCACCTTTGGGAGGTTTCGCTTCAAAAGGGTGTTTGGCTGCTCTTGCGCCTCCCCTACGAGCCTTGAGGTTGTGATCGGAGTAGTCGCCTCATACAGGTTGCAGCAGGGATACAAGCTTAGAGTATTGGCCTTTTGCCTTTGCCTCGTCCAAGTTCCGTTGCAGCTCGGCTACAAGCTTAGAGTATTGGCCTTTTGCCTTTTGCCTCGTCCAGGTTTGGTTGCAGCTCGGATACAAGCTTAGAGTATTGGCCTTTTGCCTTTGCCTTGTCCAAGTTTGGTTGCAGCAGCCTATGTTCGAATCTCATAACCGGAAAACGGAAACGGAAGTCCAAGTTTGGTTGCAGCTCGGATACAAGCTTAGAGTATTGGCCTTTTGCCTTTGCCTTGTCCAAGTTCCGTTGCAGCTCGGATACAAGCTTAGAGTATTGACCTTTCGCCCGTGCCTGCTATAAGTTGGCTTTGTTTCTGAGAGCGTTCTGTGCNGGTTGCAGCTCGGATACAAGCTTAGAGTATTGGCCTTTTGCCTTTGCCTTGTCCAAGTTTGGTTGCAGCTCGGATACAAGCTTAGAGTATTGGCCTTTTGCCTTTGCCTTGTCCAAGTTTGGTTGCAGCTCGGATACAAGCTTAGAGTATATTGGCCTTTTGCCTTTGCCTTGTCCAAGTTCCGTTGCAGCTCGGATACAAGCTTAGAGTATTGACCTTTCGCCCGTGCCTGCTATAAGTTGGCTTTGTTTCTGAGAGCGTTCTGTGCNTATTGGCCTTTTGCCTTTGCCTTGTCCAAGTTCCGTTGCAGCTCGGATACAAGCTTAGAGTATTGACCTTTCGCCCGTGCCTGCTATAAGTTGGCTTTGTTTCTGAGAGCGTTCTGTGCTGCTAGGCGAACATGTCTCAGTCAACACCGGAGTCGTCTCTACAAGTGACAAGTTCATCCGGTGTGCCGGGTGGTGTTGCGACTGCACGAACCGGGAGTGACGGAAGTAGGTCGTTGAGTGTAGGTTCCAGCCGGTCTGAAGAAAGAGAGCGGTCGCCTCCAGCAAGAGCTGCTGTTGTTCCACTTGTTAGAAGCAAGGAGAGTCAGAGGCCGCCGCCTGGAAGTGGGTCGCCAGCTCCATCGCAAAGTTCCCACTACACGTTGACCCAGCAAGCGCTCGTTGTAGGTGCGTCGCCTGAGCAAGTGCTCGAAGCCCAAACCGTTGCTTCAACACAGACAGCTTTGCAAGTCACGCAACAAGCAGAAGCATTGCATCAGGCCATCGTGTCCCAACTACAAGGTGAAGCTAGGGAGCATTTTCAGCGGTTTGAACGTGAGCTTGCTCAAGCCAGACAGCGAGCACTTACGTTGGAAAGGCAACTCAGCGACGTACAAGCGTTTGTCGAGTCCTACCGTGCGCAAGTTGCGGAAACCGAGGCCCGGAATCAGGAGCTTGTTGTTGAGATTTCCGGCGCGCTTGGGCACAACCAGACGTTGTCATCACAGAATGCAGCTTTGATGCATCAAAACGCAAGGTTGATGTCTGAGTGCACACAGCTGCGGCAGCAAGTGCATGATCTTAACCTTCGTTTGGTTGCACCCAGCGCCTTGCATGCTGAAACTGTCGCAGTGAATACACCTGTTGATCAGTTTGTCATCTCAACTCCTCCCCCTGAATCTGGCGATCATGTTCCGGTAGATGTCGATGCTCAAGAAGCATCGCCCCATGAATCCCAAATGAACCAACAAATCTCGGAGTTGCTGCAGTCGATGTGTGGTCGCCTCGAAGCTTTGGAGCACTGTCAAGGCACGCGTTCCCCACACGTTGAGCAGTCCATCGCCCCGTCGGATGAGGCTCCTTTGTCACGTCATTGCCACAAGGAGTGCGAGGAAGGCGATGATTTGCAGCATGATCTATCCGAAAACCGCATTGTTGATAAGAAGGCGTTGGCTCACACGAGATGTCCACCACTTCCTGCTTCAGCGTCTGAATACCGGACGTGGAAGAACAACATCGTGACGATGTTGGCCAAAGTTGACCAAAGTGGCGAGGACTATCTTTCAACTTGGGTGTTCGAGGCTTTCGGCGCTACCACAGAAGGTCAGCTTGAAGCTCTTCGCGAATCGAGTTCACGATTGCCTCGTCTTGACAGGTGGCTGTCCGCCGAGCTCAACACACCAGCAAACGCTAAAATTTGCCCAGAGCTTGCAGCAGACTTTAACGCTTACGTCGAAACTTGTGTGCGTGCAAACGTTGCTCCAAGAGGCAGAGCGATGCTAGCTTTGGTTGCCAGGTTCTTTGACTTGGACAGACAGCGTGGAAGCTTGCTTGCCGCGTCGTCGGTGTTCCAGCTCGAGCTTGAAGGCTTCAGCGGTGCTCAGCTTGAGTCGTTCCGCCAGAGGGTGATGTTCACGTTGAATGCTGTTCCGTTAGCCGACCGTCCAAGCGAAAGGCTCCTCGGAGAATGGTTATATCACAAGTTGAAAGGCGTTCGGAAGCTTGAGCGTGTCATAGAGAAGATTCGGGACTCTCAGTCCGATTCTCCTCTGCGTGAGTTTGCCTACTTGTTTGGTGAGTTGCGCCGCGTGTTGCTTGAGGTGAGGGAAGACAGAAATGCCAAGTCTGTGCAGGAGTCGTTGCTTGGTTGGAAGGCCGCTACAAAAGCCACAGCCCCCAACACTGTGCCAAGAGACCACTTCCGACACCTCAGCCTGCGCTTGCCGCCCCGCCAAAGGCCCCGGCAACAAAGCAACCGCCACAGCCAAAAAGGACCTCAACGAAAGGTATGACAGCTCAAGAGAAGGCTCAAATCCAATGCGTGTTTGAAGGTCTCCCAAAAGGTTGTTTCGCAGGTGCAAAGTGCCCGTTCAAGCACAGTGGCGTTGCAAAGCCCAAAGGTGCCGCCAAGACTGAGCCCCCTAAAGGCAAACCCAAGTCAGACGCAGCTAAACCTAAGGGTACGCCAAAAGCTCCTGCAGGAGTTCCTGCTACTGTTGCTTTGGTCTGCGGTCTCGCCGCGGCGATGTCGGGTACTGCTGCCGGTGCCCGTGACGCGTTCCCAGTCGAGTATGTGTCAGACAGTGGTGCCGGCAGGCATCTGTGCAGCCAGGAAGCGCTTGAGAAGCAAGGAGTTCCATACTCTGCCTTTTCATCCTGCGTCTCACAGGCTATTGAACCACTTACCTTTTCCACCGGTGGTGGAGCGAAGTCTGGAACAGCAACGCTCGGCATGCAATCACTCGGTTGGTGTGGGTCATCCAATCATTACATGTTGCCTCAGTGTCCCTTTGTCCGGTCTCAAGGCTTGCAGGTTTCAGAAGGCAACGCGTACGTGTGGCTCCCGCATCAACTTCCCTGGTTTTGCACCGACGTCAGTCAGCTGAAGATCAGTTGTCCAGAGGATTGCAAAATTTACGCCTCGCGTGTCTCCGAGAATGTTCCTTACTTTTCAGACGAAATTCGCTTCATTCCCGGCGCTCCCGCTCGTGTTTCTTCCGGAGAAGGCTGCAGCAAGTCCGCTGAGGAAGACACCTTGAAAGATCTGTCTACCCATGAGTGTGTCTGCGCAGGTGAGATTGGCGCTGAGGCGCCGCCACCTGTAGAGCTCGTTGAGAAGACTGAGCCTGCTGCTCCAAAAGAGCTCGTGCCAGACAGGAAAGCGACACAAGAACCTTCCCTTCTTGGTGTTGCATGTGCCGCTGGAGAGGTTGCAAATGCTGAGGCTGCAAGTTCTGCGGACCCGCCTCAGTCTAATGCAGATGCATTGCGGGAGGAAGCTCGCTCGGCTTCTCACCGCGTCTGTCACTACCCCAAAAACCCTTACTGCGACATATGCAACCAGGCTCGGCTGTACTCCAAGAGAGTCAAAACTCGGCGCGACCCTGAGGCGATTGACGTGTCTCATACTCCGCCGGAAAAGTTTGCCGACCAGCTCGCTGCAGACCACGTCACAGTGCATAGGCGCGCTTCGGACTCCGTTGCCTCCGGCAAGGAATACACGATCCTTGTCATCCGTGATGTTTTCAGTGGTGTCGTTGATGCCGTTGCCCAAGCACGCAAAACGGTTGATACCGTCGCCGCTCGCTTGCGCCACTTTGTTGGCCGCAGACATTTGAATCCCGAAATCATTCTCAAATCAGACGCTGCTGGGGAGATAACAGGAGCAGCTAAAGAGCTAAACTGGCTGCCGGAGCCCAGCGTTCCAGGACGTTGGCCTAACAACGCGGTTTTAGAGCGTGATCTGCGGTTGTTTCAAGAGATAACCCGCAGTGTCCATCTCGCTTCAGGTTTCGCCCTGAGGCCCGCGCTTTGGCCCGTTTCTTGCTCATATGCCTCCGTTGCCATGTCGTCACAGCTACCAGCCCCTGACAAAAGCACCACTCGTTGGCAATGCGCCTTTGGTGAAGAGTTTGCAGGAAAACTGTTGGCTCTGGGGCAATTGATCTTTTACCGGTCAAAAGCTTTCGGCAAACTATCTCCTAACGCGGTTCCTGGTTTGTTCGCAGGCTGGATCTTAGAGCCAGGTTGCATCTATCGTGGCTTTGTGAGAATCTTGGATTATTCTCTGGTTCATCGGCAGGAAGGCACATGGTTTCAACCTATTTCGGTGCACGAAAAAGAAGTCTATGTGCGGAATGAGGAATCGCCAGTGTTTCCTCTTCAAGAAGCTGCGAATCATGCGTTGGAGCACTTCACTTTGCCTAGCATTGGAGAGCCCCCACTTCCTTTGTCCGTACCGTTCTGTGAACCCGACACTTTGGCCACCAAAGCCAGACGGGTTTACATTACAGAGAATCGAATCAGGGAGATAGGTCAGACTATTGGTTGCGATGGCTGTGACGGGTTTTCTAGGTCCCACAACAAGACGTGTGTTGAAAGGTTCGAGGCTGCCTTTGGTCGTCGTTCTGGTCCTAAGGGTGACGCCGGCACCGATACTGCACGCCATGAGGAACCTTTGCCAAGCATTGAAGGTGAGCTTGACCTTCCGCTTGAATTTGCTTCTGAAGGTGATGCTGAAACAGGGGGGCCCCCCGTTGTGCCAGAGGACCACTTGTCAGATTACTCGCCGAGTATTGAGGACCATGGAGCAAGGTCTGAAAACCTTGACCCTAAAGCCCTTGAGGCCTTTGATGCTGACCTTGAGACTCCCGCTGCTTCCGCAAGCTTAGACGGGGCTTCTGTTCTGTTCAAGTACGGTATCTCTGAAGGTTCAGTTCTCGCAGATGTCGGGTCTGAACTGGGGGTTCATGTTGCGAATCTTCATCAATCTGCGTGTGATCTTGAAGACCGAGGAGTAACCGAACAGCTCATCTCTCAAGTGCACTCCATGCCCAATTGCTCCTTTTGGGCCTCCCTGCCTTGCACATCATTCTGTCCGTGGCATCGCCCAAACATCCGCAAACATGGTTTAGGGTACTATTCCAGGCTAGCCCAGAAACGCAAACAAGGCATGAAGCTGTTGCAGAATATCTTGCGCGTCGCTACCGAAGTCATTCGTGACGGAGGCTTTGTGCATCTTGAGCTGCCGCCGAGACAGACGTCAGACTTAAAACCACTGCAGCGTTTCATCTGCTGGGCCGGTCTACAAGTTGTCCAATTCCATGGATGTGCTTTTGGTGCGTGCAATCATGATGGTGAACTGCTAAAAAGGTCTATCCGATTAGCGACGTCGAACCCTCGCCTTGCGAAGTCCCTTGCCGCTCGGCAATGCGATGGCACACATGAGCACGCAGCCATGAAGAAAGATGACGCTCAGCCTGTAGAGCGCTACAACCATGCCATGTGCAGGACAATCATTGAAGCCTTGTTCCCGCATGTTGTCTGCAAGCATGTACCAGCGATGCCGTGTGCTTCCGTTGCATCTCAGCAACATCGCCCGAAGGAACCCGCTTCTCTGAAGTGCCCTCCTCCAATCGAGGTTCTTGGTTTGGTTCACCAACTTCTGGAGCCCAAAGACTGGAAAGGTAGGCCTGAAGTTCAAGAGGTGATTGATGAGGAAAAGAATGGGCTGTTGAGCGTCAACACATGGTGTGAAGATGAGATCCAGGCCAAAAGTGATGTGGTTGCGGCGTCTGCAGGCACAACGGTCCACTTCGGAGCTCTCATGATAATCATGTCTATCAAGGGTTTTGAACGCAACCCTGAATGCTGGAAGCTTAAATGCAGGATAGTGTTCAGAGGCGATGCGGTCGTGGATCAAACCGGTCATTCCGCAGTCTTTGAAATCTTGAGCGCATCCGCGCCTTCATCTCTCGCCGGGCTCAACAGTGTCATAGCGTACTCTCTCCTGAAGGGAAACAAATGTTCGACTTCAGACGCTGTGAAAGCGTTTGTACAAGCTGAGCTTACAGGGAAGACTGCCACTTATGTCCTGTTGCCTCCTGAACTTGTGCCACCGCACAAGCGCCACATCCGTCAGCCTTGCGTTTTGCTTCGTAAGGCATTGTACGGCCATCCCCTCAGTTCGTTTGAGTGGTCCAACCACCTCAGTGCTTGCTTGCGGGCCATGAGTGGCCATGAGTTTGCTAACATGCCAAGCTGCTTCCACTTCCCAACAGCTGCACTATGCCTTTCCATATACGTCGACGACTTCACACTCGGGGGTCCGTCAGAGTGCCATGACAATTTTTGGAGCGAATTATCTCAAAGAGTGAAATTGGATCCAAGTGCAGCTTTGACAAGGGTCTTGGGACGCAGTCACCTTGAGATTCCCTTCCGAGATGGCGTAGCGCTTGCTTATGACATGGCAGACTTCGCTAAATCTACCGTCGCTCTGTATGAATCACTTGCTGGTGCTCCAGTTAAGTGCGCACAAACACCTCACTTGCCAGATGGGGCATACGTTGAAGCAGACAATGACTGTCAGGGTCATTTGTCATGCTCTGCAGCACGATTGGTTATGAAGGCCGCTTGGCTGGCCAGAGTCGGTCGTCCCGACCTGCTCTTTGCAGTCAATGCTTTAGCAGGAAGCATAAGCAAATGGTCGCGCAACGACGACAAACGCCTTGCTAGGCTGATGGGGTACATAAAGCAGACACCGTACTATGCCCCTCTGGCTTTCGTGCGAGACGACAGTTCCCAGTTGCAGATCTCTGTCTTCACTGACGCCGATTTGGGAGGTTGTCCTGAGACCTCTCGTTCAACATCCGGCTATCTTGTGGCACTGTCAGGGCCTAATTCCTGGGCACTGCTGAGTTGGACTTCGCGCCGCCAGTCTTGTGTAAGCAGAAGCACGGCCGAATCTGAATTCGTGAGCCTTTCTGCAGCATTGTTTTTGGATGCACTTCCCCTTTTGGAGATGTGGCAGACACTTCTGTCACCAAAGCTGCGTATGCTTTGCTTCCAGGACAATCAGGCTGTGTTGGCAATTATTGCCAAAGGCTTCTCCAGCAAACTCAGACACTTATCCAAGACACACAGGATAAACGTTTCGTCAACTTGCGAAGTGTTCCAGGGTGAAGAGGCCGAGCTACACCACGTTGACACTACCCTGCAAAAGGCGGACCCGCTCACTAAAGCAATCTCTGTCCAAGGATGGCTTCACGCTTTGACTCTGCTGCACATTGTCCCAAGCGCCGTGCCGTTGGACAAAACGTAATGCCACGTAGTGTTCGAAATGTGTTTGTTGGGATTGGCTGCAAACGCGCCGCCCTTCACAGCACAGACGTTTACCCACACTCAGCTTCGAAAATTTCTCGTTCAGACTGCTACAGCACCGCCGCCTTCCCACCGTACAGACTGTGTTCCGTACAGTCTGTCTGTAGTCAGCGCTTTGTCTCACTAAGACGTAATTAGTTTGGTCTGGTAGAGGAAGTTCCTAAAAGGATAGCCTCTTCTCTGAGCTGAATCTGTTTAGTAAACCTGTTTGGCTGCATCTGCGCCGCAGGTAAACTTAGCAGCTCGGTTTATGTTTGTCCTGTAAAGTGTCTGATTAGCTGCACTGCGCTGCAGGCANCTCTGAGCTGAATCTGTTTAGTAAACCTGTTTGGCTGCATCTGCGCCGCAGGTAAACTTAGCAGCTCGGTTTATGTTTGTCCTGTAAAGTGTCTGATTAGCTGCACTGCGCTGCAGGCAGAGGCATCAACAACTTGGCTCGCAAGATCACCAAGTGGACCAAGAAGGAGGACGCTCTCCTGCACCATCTCATGGCGTATGTGCATCAGCCCAAGCATCACATGATGATTGGATGGGTCGGGGACTCCCTTGGAGACTCGTCCATCGGACTATCTGCAGATGCGGACTATGCCGGTTGCGGAGAGAGCTTGAAATCTACCTCTGGTGCTCACATGCACATTCAAGGTTCTCATACCAGATTCCCATTGGCGGGGCTTAGCAAAAGGCAGGGGTGCTTGAGTCACTCCACACCTGAGGCTGAAATTGTTGCAGCCGACTTTGCGATGACTCGCCTGGGGCTGCTTGCCATTACTCTGTGGCAGCAGCTGGGGGNGACGACAACCAAACCATGATTGGAGTGATTCGCACGGGCAAGAATCCTACCATGCGCCACCTGGAGCGAACCCATGGCATCAGCATTGGCTGGATGCATTCTATCTTCCAGGAGGGCTACGTGTCGCTTGCCTATGAGGTTACTGCCAAGATGGCTGCGGATATCCATACCAAGTCGTTCAAGGACTCCGTGTCTTGGACTCATGAGTGTCAGCTGATCAACATTTTTCCGCCTGCCCTCATTGGTTCCCAGGAAATCATGGATTTGATGCGTCCTACTCATGCGCAAAGTGCTGACGAAAAGGGCCACCAACATTACTCGTTCAAGGGCGAGGTGCCTTGTTTCCCCTACACGGAAACGCCCATATTGCCTCAGGTGCTCTATCGGGCCGGTCTTTCCAGCAAGGAGGGTTTGCAAGAGCATGATAGNATTACTCGTTCAAGGGCGAGGTGCCTTGTTTCCCCTACACGGAAACGCCCATATTGCCTCAGGTGCTCTATCGGGCCGGTCTTTCCAGCAAGGAGGGTTTGCAAGAGCATGATAGCGTTTACCCCATTCTGGTTGTCAAGTTCCCGCGGATGCTGCGGGGGCCGCCTTCTGCGTTGCCGCCTGGTCGCTACCTTCGGTCGACCTGGATTCGCCGGCCAAGTTCGATCGCTACGTGGAGCGTGCTGTGTTTCAGTTTCATCCTGTACGTGGTCAGTTGCGCGCGGCCGCCGTGTCGGAAGTCCATCTGTCTCCCGTTCCTGAACATCCACCTCTTGGCCAGTGCTTTGCTCGCGCCCTGCCAGCCAAATGGCGGTCGGTGGTTGCCGCGCTGGCGCGCGCCATCCATGGGGGGTATCAGGGCTTCACACTACCTCTTCGATTCAATGGTCGTCCCTATTTGCGGCGAGTTCCGTATGTGGGAAACACGAAATGGNCGGTGGTTGCCGCGCTGGCGCGCGCCATCCATGGGGGGTATCAGGGCTTCACACTACCTCTTCGATTCAATGGTCGTCCCTATTTGCGGCGAGTTCCGTATGTGGGAAACACGAAATGGACCACGGTTATCGAGGATGTGTGGGAACATATGGCGATGAAAAGCGTGAAATGAAAGGTCATGGTGAACCGATCGTACCGCATGTGGTTGATTTCCAAGAGAACAACGGTGCGGGCCTGATCATCCAGTTCTATGACTACGATGGAGGACTTGTTCACACGTACAAGGACCCGTCCAGTGACTTCAAGCTCNTCGTACCGCATGTGGTTGATTTCCAAGAGAACAACGGTGCGGGCCTGATCATCCAGTTCTATGACTACGATGGAGGACTTGTTCACACGTACAAGGACCCGTCCAGTGACTTCAAGCTCCGTGTTACCGTCAAATAAGACGCACCCAAGAAGACGACGGTGTGGACGGTGATCGGGGTGGATGAGGACAACTGGTGGAATGACTATGCCCCGGGCATGGCTGTATGAAGGAATTTGCTCCTGGTCCACATTATGATCCGAGTGCACAGGTCAATGTCCTTTGTACTGGGAATCAAGTTGATGATGCTATGTGTTCGTACCTCTACGACGTGATGACATCTCGGCAGCAGAACGCGAATGCGGTGATATTCGTTTGTGCAGGGGTGCTTGGGGGGAGCTCATGGTTGAATCGCCAGATCAATGAGAACTTCGAAAAGGTCGAATTTCGGACTGATTACCCATGGGGGGAGGTCGTCCAAAGAATTGCGCGCAGAGCAGCTCTAAAAGGAACACAAGTTGTCGTGGAAGTACCGCCAGAAGCTCAAGTCCATCAAACCAAGCAGTACAAGACGCTGTCGGAGGATGAGAACTGGACGAGCATNCAAGTTGTCGTGGAAGTACCGCCAGAAGCTCAAGTCCATCAAACCAAGCAGTACAAGACGCTGTCGGAGGATGAGAACTGGACGAGCATCAAGATTGACGGATGCACCCACGGACAACGTCTGATCGTCCCTGGACCAAGCGGTATACACACCGTAGGTTACTGCAAGGTTGAGTGGGAGTACTTTGCCGCAAACGTCAAGATCCGGCCTAGATCGTCAGACAAGTGTAATGCCCAGCATACGCATGTTTGCACACAAACCATGCTTGATCACGCTGACCAAGGGTGTAGGACTAGTCAAGTGTCCCGAAGGCTGCTCAATGCTTTGCAATTCCGGGCACCCAGCGATGGAAGGCTAGNCTTGATCACGCTGACCAAGGGTGTAGGACTAGTCAAGTGTCCCGAAGGCTGCTCAATGCTTTGCAATTCCGGGCACCCAGCGATGGAAGGCTAGTTTCCATGCCCGTCAACATTCCCAAGGGGCGAATCGACCGTGTCGTGGTGAGTTTGGATGGCATGGGCGACGGCTTTGCCGAGCCCGACGGGATGAAAGGATGTGCTCGGATCCAATGCCAGGAACCAATGAGTACCTGTTCACAGGAAGATGAGCTCATCAAGAAACTCAAGAATGTCTGCAGAAGCGACCTGCGTACACCTGTGCTCTTTGTGGCATCGCTTTTGCGATCAGGTGAACNAGAATGTCTGCAGAAGCGACCTGCGTACACCTGTGCTCTTTGTGGCATCGCTTTTGCGATCAGGTGAACGACCCAAGGAGGTTGGAGGGTCTTGCGTGGGGGGTGATTCGCTTCCTGGGTTTGGCAAATATAAACGCTTTAGGAGTGTGTTGAAATCTCTCAAGCGCCTGCTGAAGAAGTGTGCGGAGTTTTCCAATGTCTAACTTTCACTTGACATGCCGTCTTCATGTTCTTGTTGGTCATGGCCCGAATTGCATGCACTCATTTCGAGTAGCAAGGTGAGGGGAGCCAAGGTCGCTGATCATGTTGATGCTACTGGTCGATTAGTCGGACGTCGGATCGTGCTTTCGAACATGTCAGATGTGGAGCGTCTTGAAGCAAATTTTAGCACCTTTTGCGGAACGTAAGACTGAGTGCAGCCTGTTTCAGTGCGTTGAACACACTTGGAAGTCATTCTCGGATTGCGTACGCAGCCTTGTTCATGCTCATGCTAGGACCGGAAGAGCCATTCGTGACACTAAGGACCGTGCATGGAAAGGTTGTTGGCATCAAGGCACCAACTATGGGGCATCACAAGAGCCCCAACCCCTGAACAACTAAGGCACGTACGGGGTCGACTGGGGAAGTGTGTGAGGAAACCTCTTGTGACTTGGTGCTCTGGGTGCATTCCCTGTGGTTACCTCACTTCTTTGAAGGTCGTAGCCTTTCCCTGAGCCATGGCTTTCTCGAATGTCAATGCTGACATCCAGATTGACGACGTCTTCACGAGCCGTGGGATCCTCCAGACGCTGAAGAAGTATGACAAGTTCCTTGAGATCTATGTCAACGATCCAGCGAATCGAGACCAACCGTTGCNAACACCGAGATCCCGCCTCCAGGTTTGCTAAGGACAAGGTCCGACATGTGGTATACCGCAAATCAGGACCACTATTACAGAACGCCCGGAAATACGAGTCAGGAAGGTGATCACTCCAACTTGCTGAATGAAGAGCAGCTTCAACGTTTGTGTGGTCACTCCTCCTCTAAGTCCATCGATCCCAAGAGCTACTGCATCAGTGCCAAAGTTTGGACGCTTGGGATTAGTGAACCCTCCGCCACCGGCGAGATTGCGCCCTACCCCCAAGATTCGTCCTGCTGCAGTGCCAAAGGCAGACGAGAAGGCTGTTGTTCCAGCTCCCGCCGGCAAAGGCACGATTAGTTCCTACGGAGCCGGGATATCCTCCTCCTGCCGCTCCAGCTTTGCAGGCGAGAAGGCTGTTGTTCCAGCTCCACCGGCAAAGGCACGATTGGTTCCTGAGGAGCCGAGATTTCCTCCTCCTGCCGCTCCAGCTGAGGGAGGATTTATTGACTCGAATCTTCTTGGTGGTGGTACCTTGATTATTTCTCCGGTGACGAATCGGCGAGTCAAGCTCAGGGACAGCATTCGGAACCCAGTGACGAGGGTCGTGCTTCTGGATTTTCATAACACGATCGATCGTTACTTCGTTCCTGATCAGCGTCGCCCGTATACAATCCCCTATCGATCTAAGCAATCGACCTACGCTGCTGCAGGAGATTATTTCTTGGATCAAGCGAATTGTCACTGCAGCGGAAGAGAATCAGGGTGGCCGTACCTGCATCGTGCTGTGCTCTCACGTCAACAATTCTCAGGCGAACGAGTCTTGGTTGCGTGACTGTATTACCAACTCCTGCGAGGACACAGGGGAAATTGGTGACACTGAGCGCTGCCTTTTCGACCTTGTGATTGTCACAAGACAACGGTCAGGGACACGTGGCAAGCTCGACATCGCGCGTAAAGTATTCCCATCGGCTGAATTCTTGATACTTGACGACCAAGCTGAGGCCATTACGGAATTCGTAAGGTCTGGGCAGCAAGGGATTCTCTTACCCAAGAGAGAACGGTGCCTTTTGGGGCGATCTTACGCCAACGTGTTTGAAGCTGAGGATGCTGTCTTGGCGTGGATCTCTCGGCCTTTCTAGTCAGTTTCACGTGTGGACCAGGTGGTTTGGCTGCTTTAGCGCCGACACCTCGGTTTCGGGTGTGCTGCATCAGATTGTGGTTGTAGTGTAAGGTTGTTAAGATCGGTTCAAGGGTGATTGTTATTCTCCGTTGCTCTGATCGGCGCGCCTCGCGCCACTGATCTTGCACAGCCTATACAATCTTCGGTTCAAAAATGACAATTTCCGTTGATCTGATCGGCGCGCCTCGCGCCACTGATCTTCTACGGGAACATACAGTCTGTTAAGCGCTGTGCGCTACTGACTGGCACTGCATTCCGTATTTGCGTGCTCCTAGCCGCAAAAGGTTCCGCAGGCATCATGTCCCAATCTCAATCAACCCCGACTGACCCGAGCTCATTGCTTGACATTTTGAGTGCTTCAGCGGCTGCTGCTCCTGGGCTTGAGGGATTCGTCCTGTGCTTCAGGGGGAACAGACAGTAGTTCGGCATTGGCAGAACGTGAACGATCACCTCCCGCAATCAGGAGGCCCCTTGCCCGAACTCCTCGAAGAGGGTCTTCTCCCTATCCCGTCAGCAATGCCCATGGGGACAATCAGGGTGCACCGACCCTCATCCACAACCAAAAGCTCAACATAGGAGCGTCGCCCCAACAAGTTCTTGCGGCGCAGCACTTTGCTGCCGATCAAGCTGCGCAGCAAGTCGCTGCTCAGGCAGAGTTGCTGCGCCAAGCATCCATGAATGAAGTGGAGAGTCAAGTGCGTGACGTGTTGAACGAGGCAGGTTCGACAGTAGACCAGCTTCGTGAGCAGTTGAGGGCATCTGAAGTTCGGTGTAGTGAGTTATTTGAGTACGGACAATTCATGGAACGTCAGCTCATTGAAGCAAAGGCTGAATTGAGCAGGGTTGAATCTGAGTGGAGTTCGCAACAGTTGTCATTTCAGGAGATCAATGCAGCTCTCCAGGATTGCCAATCAAGCAACAATGCTTTGACGTTTCAGCTCGATTGCAAAAGAGAATCAGGATCCACCTCCTCCAGAAGGGATTGGTCCTATCTTTGGGATAAGATTCAGGATTTGATCGTTCAAGATCGTGAAGATTCGAATGCTCAATCAGTGTTGAAGTCTTTGCAGTCTGCTACTCCAGCACCAAAGACTAAAGCTGTTCCTGCAATCGATGGGGGAAACGGAAAGACTAAAGCTCCACCTGCAGCGCCGAAAACCAAAGCTGCTCCCACCAAGGTCGATCCTCCTCCTCCTCCCATTGCCCCTGGTGCTCCAGCGCCCAATGCTGCAAAACCGAAAACAAAGGCAAAAGCTAAGGCTAAGGCCATGACTGATGCTGAGAAAGCAAAGACTCCTTGCATTTTCTTCCAAATGCCGTCAGGTTGCATCCACGGGGATAATTGTAAGTTCAGCGCCGAAGCCGAAAGCTAAAGCCAAGGATGGAGGCAAGAGCAAGCCTGGAGCAGTGACGAAAGCTGTCGTCGCGCTTGTTGCAGCTTCTAGCCTATGTACTCCTGTGGTCTCTGCTGGTCCTACCTATGCTGTTGAGTGGGCCGCTGGCGCAGCTGCTGGTCGTCACTTAGGTTCGGCCAAGGCTTTGTTTGATCAAGGAATTCCACGTGATGCGTTTGATCGCTACTTAGGTGCTTCCAAATCCCCTGTTACCTTTCATACAGGTGGCGGGCCGCAGCCCGGTGTGCAGACCCTTGGTTGCTTGTCCAACAACATGGATTTTGCGAATCATTACATGTTGGATAGTTGCCCTTTGGTTCGCAGCACCGGCATTGATGTTGACTCCGGGAAAGCTTTTGTGCCTGGAAGTCTTCCCTTTTTCGTGAATGACGTTTCTCAGCTAATCATTCACTGCCCTGAAAGCTGTCGTCAGTATGCAACGCGTGTTGATGAGCACGTCCCGATCTTCACAAGCGAGGTGAAGTTCACTCATGGAGCAGCAAACCCTGTAGGTGACCCTTCAGGGGGGCCTTTTGTTGAGGATCCGGCTGCTGTACCAAGCGCCATCCAAAACTCAGATTCGCATCCAGCTGAGGTTAGGGCCAAGCAGATTCTGAGTTCAGGTGGAAATATCAGCTGCCGTGCTGTTCGCAATCTGTTCAATCTTGTTGATAAAGAACCTGCTGCTAGGGGTGACCACGGGGATTCCTTTTCCACTGGACTTTACCGTGTGGGTGTAGCTCTTGGACGTGACTTCAGCTCATCGGTTTCCTCTAGTCACCAAAGCTTTCAACAAGTTAGCTCAAGCGAAAGTTCCTGACTTTGGGTATACAACCCTTTGACCTTTGTGTTTTCAGCAACATCACTACCGGTCCTCATCGTGACTTTCACAATGCTGACCAGGACAATGCAGTCATCTCCTTAGGAGGATTTACAGGTGGCGGCGTCTGGGTTGAGGAATCAGGGGGGACAACTCCGTGTCCCGGTGATCCTTCGAAGCTCGGTAAGGTCCTTAAGGCTAAGAGAGTCACTCACGCTACCATGCCTTGGAGAGGAGACAAGGTTGTGATGGTGTTGTTTTCTGCAAGCATCCCTCTGATGTCAAAGAAGTTCACTGTGAAGAGCTTCGCGCGACTCTTGTGTTGAACCTTTGCCAGCTTTCGCTGCTGAGGCTCCCGAGGGTCCGGCTGCAGATGCGCCACCCGACGGGGCTGGCGCACTTGAGGCTGCTGAAGGGTCGGGTGAATTGCTTCAAGATGATGATTCAGAAGATAAAGTTCCCCAAAGAATTATCAAGTTGCGGAACCAAGCCATGTCACTTGAGCACAGGTTGTTCCACTTCCACAAGAATCCTTTCTGTGATATTTGCAATCAGGCTCGCATGCTCTCTAGGCGTGTTCGCAGGAAACCTCGTGATTCAGAGGTTGAGCCTGATCCTCTAGAAGCGTCAGAATTCGAAGAAGTCATTGCCGCAGATCACATACATGTGTTTAGATCGCCTGACGATTCCGATGCTCCTGACAAGTCTTATGTCGTGTTGTGCCTGAGGGACAAGTACACTGGTTTGTTCGCTGCCTTTCCTGGGAATGACCGATCGACTAATGCGGTTGTCGTTGCACTTAGGAAGTTTGTCGGGCGTCGAGTTTGCTCCAAGCCTGTGACCTTGGTGTCTGATGCAGCAGACGAATTCGAGGCTGCTGCCGAGGAAATGGGATGGATTTCCTCCTCTTCGCTGCCGAATCGGTTCCCACACAATGCTCAGCTTGAAAGAGAAATTAGGACATTCCAAGAAGGGGTTCGTTCTTCGTTTCTCGAGGCGGGTTTTTCGATCCGTCCTGAGTTGTGGCCTGTTGCATGTCGTTATGGCGCCATGGCAATGAATCTAACTCTGCGAGCCCCGCAAGATGAATCCTGCAGCAGATGGGACTTCAACAATGATGATGCTGGCAGAGATGAAAGTCGTGTAAAGAAGTTGATTCTTGGTCAGTTAGTTTTCTACCGACGCAAGCACGAAAGCAAGTTTGGCCCGAATGCCGCTCCAGGTTTGTTTGCCGGGTGGCGTCTTGAGCCCGGTGGAATCTACCGTGATGTGACCCGTGTTCTTGACCTTGAGAAACTTCGCACCAAAACCGGCGCATGGACTGATCCATTGAATGTTCCCGAGTCTGAGCTTTATGTTCGATCCGGTGCTCCTGTGTTTCCTTTGCGCAATGCCGCTGAGCATGCGCTGCTGACGTTTGCCGATGAAGGTGAAGTAGCTCCGCGTGACCCGCTCCCAATCCCGTTCACTCCTGATGTTTTCACTGATGAGGGTGAGAGGAAGAAGCTTAGAAGGATCTACATAACCTATGCAAGGTTTAGGAAGATAGGTCCCACTCCTGGATGTTCTAGCAGGGTGCTGTGGGGCCTGGGTTTTTGCAGACCCACTTTTTGTATCATATTTACATTCTAACAACTTCAAGCACTTGAAAGGTACACGCAGCATTACACCACAAAGTCCCGTACACTTCTGTGCCTGAGTAATGTATTCAAGGTCAGGTTTAGCCTGTGTATAGTCAGACGTCAACGGGTACGACACCGCGGCATTGAGTGGCTACGTATTCAAAGTTCTTCCCACAACAACTATCACGGGCNTGTATTCAAGGTCAGGTTTAGCCTGTGTATAGTCAGACGTCAACGGGTACGACACCGCGGCATTGAGTGGCTACGTATTCAAAGTTCTTCCCACAACAACTATCACGGGCAGGAAACACAGTAAATACCGTGTATTCTGTACTTTATCAAACCAAGTGTTGGGGTAGGCCACATAGACTCGACACGTCCGACACGGAGCCGTATATCTTATCCCTGCAAGACTCTTCATCCTATCAAGCCAATCCACCCAACACCAGAAACAATGCATCATCTGCTTTGGCATGCAGTGTTCGGTTGTTGGAGAACTTCTACGTATTGAATTAGCGTACTTATTTGGCAACGTGCACAGGAATCGAAATAAGTGTTTAGGTCAGTTGTTATTGCATGTCAACAGATATGAGTGAGTTCAATATATGTTTTAGCATGTGTGACTGTCAAGGAGCCAAGGAATAATGAAAGGCTGCTTGTACTTGTCGAAGATGACTCAAACCCTGTTTGTGCATGTTCATGTCCTGCTGGCTGCTATAGGTACTTTCGCTTTGGTTACCCACTGTCTACAATCCAAAATAATGAGCATCTGGATCATCATGAACTCTGAATCCGGACATTTGGTTTTATGGGGCCGCTGCCGCTGAAGCCTCGCTCGGGGAATGATAAAGCTTTACGAACCCTTGTGGTCCAGGCCTTTGCATGATCTTGCATGGCTTCCATGTCCACAAGTATCTGTATCAGAAACTTTTTGGGTTTGATATAGACATAAAAGACAACGAGCAAATCCAACAAACTCAAAACACTGAAAGCACGGTATACCGAAACGCAGTGTTGATAAACAAACCCTGTGTTTATAAACAGACCGCCGGGTTTGAAACAATTCAGAGCTGATGTTGTAGTTGGAAGCAAAAACATGCACGCATGCGCACCAAACGAGCGACCAACTGACACAGAAACCCACGCACAACCATTCGAGACATACAAAACCACTGAAAATAGTTGGTTGCCAAAACGCAGGCCCCACAGCCTCCTCTTCTGTATATATATATATATATATATATATATTTAGCGTCAAAGTCCTGCAATCGGCGACCAACATCACATTGATATGTGCGTCCTCTGCGTCCACAGTTGCATCAGCTCCGGTGACTCCAGTGTCCGGCCGTGAAGCCATGCATTGTCCAACCCGCAAATCAGGGGTACTCCAAAGCTGGGTGGGGGGCTATTCCTTCAAGTGCAGGGCAGCAAGAATTGAGGCCACCTTTTTAAGTTCTAAGTAGCGCCATCGCAGCGCGATGTGGGATGATGCCTCATTTCCAGGGCAGCCCGGCCTTGGGTGGCTTCTACATCTGCACAGATGCAGCCGCGCGGAATGATCAATGTGGGTGAGGTGAAGCTTCTAACAGTGCTCTCGGTGCATCGATGGTGAGAACCCCAGACACTAGAATGTCGAGCCACGAGACCCTACCTGGGGCACAGAGTCGAAAATATGACCACATGCAACAGCCTTGTGAACCCCAAAATTCAGCTGCCGAAGCTGGCCGAGCCAACGCACATGCATCCGTTTCTGTACGGTCCCGCTTCAAGGACACCCATCCTCACAGTGAGGGCTACGCCTACCTTTGGGAGGAGGTGGATCGCTTCTTGGCTCCTCCCACACTGATTTTTTCTTGGCATCCCCTTTTCCTGCGAGACGCGAAACTGGGGAGTTTCTGTTGGCCCGCCCCAGACACTATCATTCCCTATAGGCCCTAGGCCTAGGCCAAGGCCCTCGGCGAACCGCCCAAGTTTCAACACTAATCAGTCACTAATCCTGACTTCGAGACGTTGACTGGAATTCCGCTCGCTGGAAACTTGGAAGCTTCCGGAACAATCAAATCCGGTCGGAGCCGTCGTGACTTCTCAGGCTTTGCTGTGGGCCTGGGCCTGCCATCCGTGCTAGAGATCTTGGGCCGCAAGATGCCGCTGGATGACCGCGACGCGGGTCCGGAAATTTCGGATTCCAGGAGGCAAGGCAGGCAAGCTGCCGGCTTAAAGTCTTGCAGGAGTGGTAGTCTGTTGTCTCTTCAAGCTTGGGGGGATTCACTGTCAAGGCTCAGAGTCCTTAACACCAGAACATGTTAAGCATCCTCCCCCAGTTGCGCAGTCATTTAGGTTTGAGCCGGCACAGCGCACTTCGAGAAGCATCTCCAATTTTTCGAAGCAGACTTTCCGGCTTTGATTTGTTTGGCAACACATGAAGCCTAGCAAGGATAGTAGGGCATAGTAGGGCCTTAGTAACCTGGTAGGGCATTGCATCCACGAAAACTCTGAACACGCAGTCGATCCAACGAGGAAATTTCACCTGCCTCAGGCCGTTGCGGGCTGCATGCTTGTGTTGTCGTTCCAGGATTTTGCCGACTGTTTTCTCGAAAGCCAAACAGGCTGAAATAAAGTGCTGCATGGATGGGCAGAGTGCAGTCCATGAGCCATATTTGACGACAGCACGTTGAACATGTTAAATTATGCAGTCCCGTGCGCACCTTAGCAGCTCACGCTGTTCAGTTCCTGATGTATTTCCTGGCCTACATCTGCAACGTGGTTGGCTTCTGCCTCGGCCGAAAGCTGTGCCTTGCCGTGCTAAGCAATTTCGTTGATTCGTATCAGAATTGGGAAGGTGCATAGGACAAGAGGCAGGAAGGCGTTCTTGTCGCTTGTGGTACAGGTGGGGTAGCATCTTTTGAGAGCAGTGTGCACTGCTGGTGGCTTGTATTGATGCAGATCCTGGTAACTTGTAGCCGACATTACGCGAACATGCCAGGATTTTTGGCACGACGGGTCCGTCATGCGTAGCTTGATGGCTGTGAAATGACTACTTCAGCAGCAGGAGGCTTGTCGGCTTTCTTATGCAGTTTGGCGATCTGGAGAATGAAAAGACTTGGCCCAGGAGTAGGGCATCTAGCCGCTCTAGCCTTGTCAACTGACACGTTTCTTGGTGCACTGACTACAGCAGATCGAACAGGCTACCACTGTAGATGCCCCTGGCAAAGGCATGAGGCCTCGGATTGTTTACAGCGCTAATTCCTACTTGTTCGAATGCGCACCGAAACCACACTTCAAGCTCGACTGCACTTACCTCACACTGCTTCGACGAGACCCGACCCCAAATCCCACCCCACGCAAAGGAAACTGAGTCCATTCAGTGTGAAGATGCTGGTGATGCATCGATGGTTTCGCGCGGCACCTAGCTGTTCTCAACGTTACGTTTTGGAGCCATTGAGGTTCCGTGTATTTCAAGGAATCAGGATGAAAGCCAAGCGTCGTTGCTTCCCGACCTTCGGCACTGCTGCAATCTCATGCATCGTACTTGTAGCATACCGTGCCGGAACATGTCTCAGGGCTAGAGACTTAGCCGGCATTGTCGAGTTGAGATCCGAATCCCAACATCTCCAGTTGGAACGCAAGCGTCTCGGAGCCCACTCGCATAACCCTCATGCGCCACCAGCTGTAGGCCCTGAACTGGCCAAGAAGGAGCACCGGTTCCGGGGAATCTGCCGAGTCTTTGAGCACTTGGGAGATCGTTTCGGGCTTCGGGCTTCGGCGGTGCTTTGCCACGTAGGGCAGGAAGAAACCCTGGCCTGGCCTTCAAGCTTGAACTTAAGGCTCGATCTTAAGAGGTGTTTGGTACTGAGCCAAGCCGCGAGACTTGGCGGGTTTGCCTTTTTCAGCATCGCCCAGTGAGGCTCCAGTCACCTTTTGCTCAACTGCCCAAAGGGAAGGTGGACCGGGACTAACCATTCACACAACTGACGTTTCACGGAAGCTCAGCCAGTCCGAATCGAAGCGCCAGCTTTGCCGCTGTGTCGACATTGTTTCAAGTTGCGGCAGGATCTGGGCTATGAGCCCATCATCCCCTTCCGCGAGGGTTGGAATGATTCCATCGAGACACTGCTGAACTGAGTGACAGTATGGCTATGTAGCAACCACAGACTCTGCTGTCTCCCGGCTCCGAAACTTGCGGGTTCAGAGTGTCTCAGTTCTTCAAACTGGAGGGCAACCCTGTATAACTGTAAATAAATACATAAATGAATATATATATATATATAGATCTGTATATACATATATATATGGGGTTGAACAATTCAATTAATTGCACAGGCGTTGTGCTCAGACCTCCTGGCATGCAGTGTATAGACCCCGACTGTTGTTTTTCCTCCTGCGTTTACGCTTTAGTGAGCTACGGTGAAGGGCACACGAATGTCAGAAAGAAAGTAAGCAAACAGGTACGTAGCTAAGTGGTAAGTAAGTCAGTAAGTAAGTAAGCTTGTTTGTTGACTGTTTATGATCTGGATCTCGCAATGTAATTCTCGCCCAGCCATAGCACAAACAGTGCGAACCCCGCTTACTTGCTCATGAGGTCTCAAGCCGCAGATTTCTAGCAGACGAAGAGCCCCAAGTTGGATGACACAACAGGAGTAGTTGTTCTGGGTGTCCTTCGTGAGAATTGACAAAAAAATTGCAGCCAATTTCCTCGTCCAATTGGTTTCATGTTTTCGCCTGAAAGTCAATTTTCGTGCGACGTCGCCGGAAAGTTTGGCCGTCCACCTGCAATGCACTTCTGTGTCGTTACGAATTGCTTTTGCACGTTGCCACAATACCAGTATCGGCTGCAACTAACCCGATCCCTGCCACTGTTGGTTTGTTTTGGCATCTTGGACGATGCAGAGATCGGAAGCTTGCGACAGCCACTTGACCGACCCCGTCGATCTCCGCGTATGTTTGCGCTCCACTTTTGTCCTGTTGTTGCTGGAATTTGCCGGCATCGGCAATCAGAGTTTCATGGTATTTCATGCCGGAAGTTTGATTGATTCTTGTACCTGGTCGCTGCCTTGCTTGGCGGAGCAGCTCGATAGGCTAGAAAGGGGATTGGCAGATTTAACAATCCCATCCCAGCGAAGGAGTTCGGGTTTTTCGGAGCCCGAACCGCTTCAAACGAGTGATTCCTGGAACTTCGTTTTCTGGCATGCAGCATGCCACGGTTCGGCTTCCGCACACGGAAGCAAACATCTGAAGATAAGACCGGCATAGGCAGACTCTACTTACTCTACTTGACTTGGGAGTTGGAGTTGGGTTGTCATTATCATGCATGGCGCGGAGGACAAGCCAAGCTTCTCGCTAAATCTCCGGGTTTCGATCCCCAAAGACCATGTCCGTCTTGTGCCACCCCACCGTGTGAATCAGCTTCAGCTTTGAAGTACTCACATGGGGCTCAAGTTTTAAAATGTCGTGATTGAAGTCGGGATACTTCACGTTGCAAGCTTGAGCTTTCTGCATGCACAGGATTGGTTCAAACGTGCTTTGGCTGCATGCAGACAGATCCAGATCTTTTTGGATATAAAATGGCCGGTGCTGCATGCAACTCTTCAAAGCCTCAGGGTCAGTGAAGTCTATCATGCCAGCAACAGCTTGGCCATCCGGCAGATTGAAATCGGTGATCCACCTCAACGCGTCCCGGGCGCGTACAGTTGACATCAAGACATGACGTACATGAGCTGAAAAGAAGCCCGCGGGCCCCACACCTGGCCCGAAGATGCCCTCGTGTGTCCAAAATGCACAGACACAATGGACGCGCTGCTGGATAGAGAGAGAAGCAGGAAGGTATGCAGGCACAGGTTTGGTGGGCAGGGTTGTGCTGCATACGATGTTCGATGAACACCCGGGCAAAGGGGTTGAACGGTAACCCCGTAGGCAACATGAATAAAAACCAAAAACCTTTGAGCACAATTTCACCAGTGAACACGCCTTACAAGGAGAATGGCTGCCAAAGTACTTGGATCGTCAAGTTGCCAGTAGCCACTTGGCTGCGAGAAGCGCTAAGAAGTTCTATCACCGGCTGGGCGTCGAATTGGAATTTCAGGCAGCAGGTAGCTTATTCAATTTGATTGGGGCCGGACCTTCGAGCTGCTAGCGTAATTGGTAGGAACAACAGGCAATAGTAGATCCCGGGTGGGCCACGGTAAGCTGGCTGTCGAGGCGACGCCCCATTGCGATAGTGAATACCTTCGAAACGGGGTGATTCGCGCTCGAGACTGCCGGTTGGCGTTTCGGATGTTGCCGGCACTATGGTGGACTTTTTTGCAGCTCGCAAAGATACGACTACCTATTGAGTCTTCATGTCGTAAGCCATCCGAGCTCAGAGTATGGTCTTGTCGCAACTCGAGGAAACTCTGCACGATTCGAAAGGAAGTTAGCCTCGCACTTGGGGGGAGACAAGGTGTCAAAGAAGACCTGGAATGTAGTGCCGGTCAGGATGTGGCGCGGTCCGGTGTCCTGCAAACGTCTGGATGCCAGGTCTTGGCCGGTGTACATCTATATGGTAATGGACATGCTAACAACAATACTACTGGTGACCTGACTACAAAAAATTGTAAATGAGTATCTATGTGCATATGTACATTACGTATATCGGCATGTCTTGTCTGTCGGTCTGTCTGCCTGTCTGTTAGCCTGTCTGTTAGCCTGCCTGCCTGCCTGCCTGCCTGCCTGCATGCATGCATGCATGCATGTCGGTATAGTATGAATGTATATACATGTGCTTTCCACATGTATGCACCTTATGCATGCATACATATGCATACATACATATGCATACATATGCATACATGCATACATGCCTACACGCATCCATGCATCCACCCATACACATATTGATATGCATACATGCATACATGCATACACTCACACACGCATACACGTATGCACGCATCCACGCATACACGCATACATGCATACACGCATACACGCATAATCACACATACCCGCATACACCCATCCGTGCATACATGTATACATGTCGACCCACATAGATAACTGCATAGATAATTCCGGTCGGATGTTTGTACTTACTTGCTCACTCACTCTCTCACTCACTCATTTCCTTGCATACTTACTTGCTTCCTTACGTACACTTACTTATATATCTCCTCTTTTGCCTGCTCGCTGGCTCGCATGCTCGCTTGCTTACTCACTTCCTTACTTACTTACTTACCTACTTAATTGCTTACTTATTTGTTTACTCACTCATTCACTCATTTGCTTGCTTGCATGCTTGCCTGCCGACCTACTTACCTGTTTGCATACATGTATACACGCACATAGTTACATAAATATATTACATACATACACACATACATCACAAACATACATAACCGTGTGCTTGTGTGTGCGAGTTCCGTTGTCGTATTCTGCTCCACAAGAACACCGCACAGTTCTCAAACGTAGAAGCGTCACAGACTGAAGCTTGTAGGCTATGGTGTGATCCATCGTGGGTCACAAGCCAAGATCGACGGGTTGCAAGGATGCACTGGAAGTTGTTGCAGGGAATTTCGAGTCTGGGAAAGTCTCGTCAGGAATAGGAATCTTTGCAAGCTCAGCAGTAATTTCCAGCTTCACAAGGCTGTTTCGGACAGTAGTATGCATAAGGTTGCGTTAAAGTCTTAGCATGCAAGAGGGATGAATTGTGCTCCGTTTCTTGTTGTTCAGGCTTTCGGGCTTGGGGGGCAGGAACACCCGAACTTTTTGGACATCGCGAGAGATATCACACACATGGAAAGGAGCAACACGGAGCTCAAATCTTGAGGATGTAGAGAGCTGGGGTCCTGGTCAAGATTTGCATCGCACGGAGCTGCAGCATCTGCGGCCAAACTCTTCCGAGTCGGAGTCGGAACAGCTAGACGGTTGGATGCACAAGACACACGGCAGACTTGAGTCAAACCGACAGAAGCGCACCCTCAAGCTGCCCCAAGCGCTGCATGCACATGTGCACCAGACTGAGGCAGAGCAAGAAAATCGAATAGCCCGGCGCGTGCTGCAAGGTCTCAGACCAGTTTTGTAATGTGTCAGCGGTCGCCAGACGAACAAGGCATCAGTAAGATGCAGGCATGTGGAAGCTCCTGCCTGAGACTAGGCCCTAGACGCAGCCCTTGGATGCTGCAGTCGGGCATGCCTCCGCCTGATTTTCTCTAGACAGTCTGGCAGCGGGAGCTGTTTCCACCAATCCGTAGAACATAGGGGTGTGTCAGTGCCTCCATGCCCGACCCTAACATCATCATATCAGCAGTCACAGGGAAGGGCAGTGTCAAGCAGCCAGAGTCACTGAGACGAAAGGCGCACCCACACTGACCCACACATCTTGCACGAAAGATGCAGATTGCTTTTTAATTGCTGTAAAGTCAGCATTCGTCTGGGAGCGGAATGCAAAGCTGGAAAGATCTCGAAAGGGTGTCAGAAGGATGCTTGCCTCAGCTTCAACTCTTGGAGGTTGCTGCGGGCAATGCTTGCTTGAGACTCCCATGTAACAGGTTGTTCATTTAAGGTCACGCTCTCGGTCGTTTCGGGAATACTTCGTCGGCAAGGACTTAGATGTGTGTCGATGGCTTCCCACATTCAGCTAAATTGAAAAGCTGGGTTGGCTGGCTCTGGCCAGAGAAGCTCACAGCCATAAGGCCGAAAGACGTGCTGGCCAAGGAAGCTGGGCCGGCCCAGGCCGACGGCCTCTTGCGTGCCGGAACGAGACAGTGTGCATCCGTGTGGAATCCTTGTTAGCATGCTGCCCGCACATTGAAGCCAATGGACCATGTCTATGTCATTCCATGTCCCATATACTATATACACTGCCTTGAAGCATTCTGCTAAAATCTGCGAAAACCTGTCGTTTGGCAGGCTTTTCCAGCGCGGCATGTAGCGGGTCGGCAAGCATCGACCAAGGTGCTCTACCAGAGCCCCACAGCATTATATCTTTATGCCGATGATAACTACACAGGTACTTTCCCTCAGTTTAGGGAGGACTTGGCTCCTGGCGCCAAGCTGTAGCTTAGAACGAATCTTGAAGGATGATTGCCAGGATGCAGCATTATCTTGACTCGTGGAAATACCCACATTCCCCGTTGCGCGGGGCATAAGCCAAAATCTTTGACTAGATGGGTTTATAGCCCTCGAACCGACATCTTCTTGCACAGTGGTTGGAGTCACTCAGGAGCCTTTTCCGCCGATTTGGTACAACAGCCGTTGTAGAGACTGAATCAGATAACAGCGGTTAACTGTTAATTCTCGTTGATGCAAACTTCCCAGCTGTTGGTGGCTACCGGCCAGGCCCCGCCGCTCTCTGTCCAGCCGCACACATAGCTTTGCATGCAGCTGCGCACTGCTTGGCTCCTTAAGCCAGTCAGTCTGCGGCATTGCTGGGATCAAGCTTGAGCCGAGGAAGCAAAGCATCCAAATAGCCGCCTAGCCACAGGTCTTTCGACTCCTTGGAGCAGGTTTGGAACGAGTGGACGCTCCTTTGTATACTCGGGCTGCTTGGCACCAGCTCGACACCATGCTCTCAATGCAAAGATCATAAGCCCATGGCAGAACTTGTGCAAGGCTCGTCGCCATCATGCTCACAAGCATCATCACGGCAAACAAGAGGCGCTGGCAGACAGTAGTCAGTAGACCTAACCGTAACAAATTTCTGGCTTGGAAGTATCTGTCTGCACAGAATCACGTTCGGTTGGGCTTTAGCAGGCAGCATTCATGCCCAGTCTGAGATGTCTGCCGACAGCAAACCCTTCCTTGAACTCTGCATCAGCACCAACGACGACGAAAAAAGTAAGAGGATTTGTGTCTTGTTGTTCGAACCTTCGACTCAATGCCCAGGCGACTGTTGCTTATGCTTCTGTGCTGAGTTGCACCGTACTGTTTGGTGGCTCGCACACGCATCGACCCATGCTTGCGCACGTTTTGGCAAGTTTTCGCCATCACCGGAGCATCCATGGCCCGACCATGACGTCCACTCCGACCGCATCCGACGACCGGAGTATCCATAGCATGACCGTGATAATGATAATTAATTGGCATCCACTCCGACAACGTCCGATGATCGGATCATCCATGGTCCAACCATGATAGCGTCCGTTCCGGCCACATCCAATGTACCGGAGAATCCATAGCCCAATCGTATGATAACGCCCAATCTGTGATCCTGTAGAGGACTGCTGTCTGCAGATGCTTGTGCCGCAGTGCTTGTGCCGCAATGCCTCCTAAATTCAGGACGCGAGAGAGTCTAAGTGCTGGCATGTCATAACTGGAGTTTAAGTGCATCCTCGGTCCACAGTCCAAGAGGGCAAAACACGCATGTGCGACCTACTAGTTGTCTCTTTTCGATAATTGGCGGCGGCACATGCGCCGTCTCGATTCGAAGTGGCCAGCATCCGACTCGAAGTGTTGGCAAAGAGACTGTCAACAACTGTGACGCCACCCAGACTTTAATAAGTTAGGGGTCTTGCTCCGGGCCCAAGCTCAAATTTGGAAGTGTTCCCACTCTGCGCAGGAGCCAGCCGGGCAACATCAGCTGGGGCCCGAAGCTGTTCACCAGTCATGTTGCTGAACAGGAGATTCAACAAAAGTGAGCCTTCACGGTCGATTCGAAGATCTCAATATGCCCCACATGTCGCCTATGGTTGTGCTTCGAACTTCGAAGACCTTCCTCACATCCGTTGCGGTGCTTGTGCTCATTTCGCAGGTCGGCTGCTAGAGCTTGAGACGTCGATGCCTCAGGACGACTATTTTAGATCGTCAGTTTTACAAGGTTTACACGGATACTTCAATGCTATGGAAGAGAAGTAGCCCTCGGAGCAGTGCGTCCATGAGCCGAACTTCCGGCTAGTTCACTTGTTAAGAATGACGACAAGCTCCCTCAGATCTTGGACTTGACGTTCCCTGCCCTGAAAGCAATGTTTGCACAGACGATGGAAGATTGCCGGAGCACACTTTGCTGCCTTTGCTCTGAGGCGCTGGCGCCTGACGGGATCCAGCACCGCAGGCAAGTCGTTGGCCGTGCAATCTGAGCACCACAACAAATGCCAGTTCTAGCAGGGTTGCTGCGCAAGAAGACTAGACGGGCGCCGGCCAATCACTTGTTTCTGAGTACATGCAGTCGAGAGACAGTGAGAGCTGTGACAAGTGTAGGAGGCTTGCGGCTCGTGCATGCGGTGGAGCGTTCGCCTGCGGCTTTCTTCCGAGCTCACATGCGAGGCAGCCTGTCGCTGCTCCGCCAGGCTGCGGAAGTCCACACGCTACTTTGCGCAGGGAGAGGGAGGGCAGGGAGGGGCCGACATTTATGGTTTGGGGCGGGCTGCCGTTTCCAAGGCGCGGAGATGTGAGTAAGGTCGGTCTTCGGTTGTTGCTTTACCTCACAAGTCAAGCCGATCTCTTACAGCCAGCGCAGCATGTGCACCGAATAGTGGTGTTTCGAGCCAGTTTCTGGTATTATTGATATAACGGCATCACCACCAAGTACGTGAGCTTGCATGCCGAACAACTTGAGCAATGCACACATGGATTTTGCTGCATCTTGCAGCTTCGAGTTTGAGGTGTCCACCAATTGACCATCAATTATTGCAAAGCTTCCAGATCCTAAGCCCACAGCGCAGGCTCACCAGAGAGACAGGCGTCACGCAATTTGCGCAGCCAAGGAAAGACGAGCCAGTTCATGCTAGCCGCGAGGCTTGGGCATGCAGTCCACGCCCGGCAGCCTCCAGTCTAGTCTTTGATTCATACGATGTCGAATGGGGGCTTGACATTCAAGCTTGCCCTCAATCTGAGCCCGGCAAGTGCCAGAGGACCTGAGCGTTTGGGATGGCACGGCGACGGCCTCGGGAGGGGTCAGAGGTTCATCCCAGAAATTCTGCATCTCCGGGTTTGACACCGGAAGTGGTCCCACTCGGTGTGCCGAGGTCGCCCTGTTCTCCTGTTTGGTCGGAACAGGCCGGCTGATCGTAGTGCTGCTAGGTTACGTTGATGTCGCAGCGCGGTTCGCCCGTGCAGGGCATCAGTCATCGTACCCTTCTCCATAAGCAGCAAAAACACGAGTCTGGTCTGAACCTCGGAGCTGTGAGTCCTCTCTTGCATCGAGGCCTGCTGGCCATGCCCTACGCCTTCTCGCTGGCCTTCGCCCCGAGCGGTCGTCGTTCAGAGAAGTCTACGATTGTGGCGAGTGGTTATAGGGCTGCGGTTGGACTCCGGGCGTGACGGCTTGCATACCCGACGAAAGAAGGCTGATTTTGACTGGCTACTGACTTAAAGGATTGGCCCTCCTCAAGCTCTGACCCTTGAGGCGGGGATGATCGCGGCGCCGCTGGTTGTCTTCTTCGCACCTTGGCAGCGACTGGGGAAGGGCCAGAGGGTTCAGCAAAAGTCCAAGCTGCAGGTCGGATGTTCGGCGTACACCGCCCACCTCATGGTCCAAGCAATGCAGGCCGAGGCCCGGCCAGGCTGTGCCTGAAGATGTCTTACTTTCGATTTCGCTTCCAGAAGGGTAAGGCCCCCACTCGCACTTCCCTGTCTTGCTGCCTGGTGTGTGGTACTGGATAGTTCAGGATGTTCAGGTTGAAGATTCCAATGCCTTCGGACTTTCTTGTGTTCATGACGAGTCTGCTTTTCTGGACCATCCGTTGCGACACGAAATTGTTGCGACATGATGGACGAGACCGTGTGTGTTTAGCCAGGACCCAAAATAGATGGAATAAACCTGGACCCGTGAAGTTGACAAGGGAGCCTCCTTGAAAGCTTTTCGATTGGGGGCCTTCTCACAGCGATTGCTCGACACCGCTCTTCGTTTGGGGTGAGGATTCAGAGATTTAGGTTTACTCTGCGATGGACCTATGCTCCCATTGTCAATGCCACGTCGCGCCAGAAGTGGGTTCATAACACCTTTGGTAGTCCCCAAATGTGCCCCATAGATACCAGATACCATGGATACAAGAAGAAGGTTCGGTTCTTATCTGCTGTCTTGAATTCTTGCTGTGTTTGCCCGTGCGGAGGCCACGAGGCAGTGTTTGCCTCCGTGTGGATCTCGCACGGCCCGGGTGGTAACGCTGGGTTTCAAGCTCAGCTGGCCAATGTGCGGTCCAGATTTGGCGTGTCATCTCAATGTTTCCGTTCGGCAGGTTTGCAGAGGGTTGGAGTTCAGAGGTGTTCGTTTGGTCTTGAATGGTTTTGATTTTTTTTGGGAACGCCCTCCGCGCGTGGTAGTTTGTTTCGGGTTAAAGCTCCGCTTTCATCGTATACAGCCGGCTAACATGATCTGGGCAGTTTCCATCTAGATTCAGCATCAGAACCAGCCTGGCCTACCCGTCTGAGCATCAAGTTTACTCGTGGCCCACACAACTGCAACATATTAATGCAGCAATGCATCTGTTCTTGCAGCATCTGTCCAATATGACAAGCAAAGTCGGTGTTGCCGCACTTTTTTCCACAGGCTCATGTAGGAAGGCCTTTAGAGAGTAGCATTTCGCCTTTCCGAGACTGGGCGGCGCTGGTGAACGCTGCCTTCGGATCCCGGGCGGCTTGCTCTGAGTACGTTACGTTAGGCACACAATGACATGGAGGGAGCAGCCCTTGGATGTCATTGAAATTGAGGGCAGGCTGGGCGATTCTGGGGTGCTGTGTCTGGAGAGTTCCCGATACACTGTCCGGCACTAGGTCAGGTAGGTTTCGGCTGTGGTGACGTGTCGAAGATTGCACTGTTGCTGTTCGTCCGCTGCTCGTGCGTAATATCTTATTGTAGCTTGTTGCGGCTGATGTCTCAGATACCGTGCTACAGGATCTTATTCAGCGGCTGGTGAGTCGGTGGACTTGACGCAACAAGTATTTATAAGGGAAGGGCCCTTGCTTCGTGAGCAGTTTCTGCGTTTCGCGGCGATTTTATGCACTTGAGCAGGACTGGGCTTGTGGTGCCATCATTCGGCGAGTCAGACTGCCCCTGCAAACCTCCAATCCAGACGCCGATTTCCGAAACGTGTACCATTGGCATTGCCATGCCGAGGCCCGAAAAGCTGTCGAAGTTTTCCTTATCGTCGAACTTTGGGGCGCTTTGGCTGCACCTCGGGAGTCTGGCGTCCGGATGGGCTTCTAGAGATCGCTTCGGGATTCATTTCGCACGTCGATGCGTCAGGACAACGCGGACATTGCAAACTGGCCATTTCTCAAATAGCGTAAAGTCTGCCGATCGATTGTGAGTCTCGGATTGTAGCATGATTCGAGGGGTTCAAACACGACTGTGTGCAACAAGGCATGTCATTGGCACACAAAGTGGCCGCCCAGCCAGTCAGACGCGGCGTATGCAGGGGTTTAGCTATGAAAGGCATCTGCAAGATCAACACCAGAAAATGTGGCACGTCCCAGGATACCTGCTGAGCACGGCCGCCAGGGGCCCGGCGCCAGCAGATCCAGCAGGGATGGAGCACAGCTACAGCGCTCAAGGGTGCCTTCGATTTCTCGACGGTGTGTGTACGATTAGGGGATTCGCGGCTCTGTGGTGGGCTTGGGCAAGCACTATACCAAAAGGTTCTCAGTTGGAGATCCTGGCTTGTTTGGTCACTCCAATCGGGGCCGCCACACAAAGTCGAAATCAATGTAGTGTACTTGTGGCTGACTGCGTGCAGACTTCGGACCTATGAACACATAATTGTCGAGCCCTCAGCCCTGCATGTACCGGCCGATGAAGCTGAGGTTTAGGATGGCAACACACATTCTTGCCAAGAGGTCTGTGCTTCGATGAATGTCGCGCAGCTGCTCGATGTCTCGGCTGCCCCAGCAGTGCCTTTGTTTGAACCAGGATGCTTATGACTTGGGGAGTTCCATGTTTTTGAAGTCCGGCGGACGATGTGAAGATGCATGTCCCTGTCATCGCAGTAGAGATGCAGCATTCCAGCTTCAATTGAAAGCTCACGCAAGTTTTTGTGGCCACGAATATCATGGCTCTCGGGTCTCCTCGATGATGTTGGAATTGCTGGCAAGAATCGAGGCAGGGTTCCGATCATTGCGCGAAGAACCCCCAGATATCCTGTGGTTGCGACGATTCGCCCTTCGACTTGTAGGAGCTCAGTGCCAAGTCAATCATCGGAGACGCCGCGCTTGGCAATCGACATGTGAGTTTGTAGCATTTTGTACCGGGCACTGTCAGCCGCAAATTCCGGGATGCAAGCCGAAAGTACCATCTCAGACGCATTGAAGAGCGTCGAGCCGACACATGTAAGCATTGACCTCAAAGAGGCATTGAAGTTGTCGAGATTTCGGCCCGCACAAAAACTGTCTGTGCGTAAGGTAGCAGTGGCTGTCTGCGGTGCTTATGCACTGACTTTTGCCCGATGCCCAGTCAGCGCTCTTCTTGGGAGCTTTTCGAGCTGAACAGACAGCTTCGCAAAGAATCTTGTGAAGACTGCACTGGAGCAGAATCAAGGAGTCGAAGCGTGCACACAGCGTAGACGCCATTGAAGGTCGCACCCGTCCCGCTTTGCGGCTTTGCATCGGAGATCCCCAGATTTCGCGGGGCGGCTCTAAGGTCCCTGCCAAAGTCCTCACGAAGATCAACGCCTCACCCTCGGTGCCAACTCCTTGCTGCAGCACCCTTGCCACATCGGCTCACAATTAAAAGAGAAAGAGAATATATATATATGTATATATACATATATATGTCTACACACACATATATAGACATGTTTAGACACATACATATGCATATATAGTATTTGTAGGATGCAACGCCGGAGGAGCACGAGGCACCAAAGAATTCACATCGAACTTCCAAGCTGTTGCCTTGTCCGCTGGTCTTTGGCTCAGACCCGGCTTTGTTTTCTGGTGCGTCGCGACGCTGTTCAAACACCATCGAACGCCGAACGACCCTGCTGGTAGAATTCCTGAGCTCAGAGAGCCGGTAGCATTTGTGGCTGTCTGGCATCTGTCAGAATCGCACCGGCAAGACCTTTCGTTTTTTGCGGCTGGTCTTTGTCTTCGATCTTGATCGGTCGGGGCATTTCCCAACAAATCCTGGCCATGGCTTCGAGCGGTGTTTGCGCGGTCGTGGGCTGCGGGCCTGGTATGGGAGGCCGCCGGGCACCAAAGAACAGTGGCATTAGCCGATGTCACTGTCAGTGTCCGCTGGACGATCAAAGATATGAAGATGTTTGCAGCCTTTGGCTTTCGGGGGGCGGGCAACTCTGACCTGGAAAATTCAGAACCTAACTTGCTTGCACATCTCATAGATGCATTCTGTATCGTCCACGACTTCGACGTCGGTGTGTTTCCTTGGAAGCAGACTGAAGGGTTCAGGACAGTCCTCACACCCACCCTATTCCAATGAAATGTTTGCACTGTCAGTGTGACGAAGGCAGTGCTGCGATCAAGTTCGCAAAGGTGGGAATCTGTGATGTGCACGGCGACCTTGGGTTGTGCAGCACGAGATTCTTCTTTGAGGCTCAGGCTTGAGAGGGCCGTCGGACTTAATTCAGGGTCGAACCGGGCAGGTCAACTCTGAGCAGTCTGCTTCAAGGGTGGAGCCTTGGTGGAGCTTTGGTAAGTAATCACCAGCAGCCGCAGGAGGGCTACAAGATCGCAGCCATGTGCCGAACGGCTTCCAGCTTTGAGCCGACGGCTGCAAAGTTGAAGGCAAGCCAGGGCAGACCTGCAAATCAAGCCTTCGCGAGCATGCCCACCCCCTTCACTTCTCTTCGTTATCTTCATTTTCAAGTTCTCGGATGTTGCAAGCTTTGACTCGGCAGTGCTGAACCCGAGTTGTTTTGATTTCTGAGCTCCACAGGAGATGGGAGCCAACTACGCCTTCTTCGAGATGGACGCCACTGACAAGGCCGGAGCGCCACCAAAGACTTCAGCTTGGGCAGAGCCGAAGCCGCCGACTCCGAGGCCTCCGTCGCCTCGGCTTTTGGAGCAGCCGCCAAAGACTTGGGCCCTGTGGACGTGCTGGCAGCTCGGCTTGGCGGCTACTGATACTGCAGCTACTGGAGTTAGGTGGCTTGTTCGCGAGTGTCGGGATTGGCACCCGCTATTGTCCGCAACCATGTGCCGCAAAGTCGAGGTGTACAACTGCGGCGGGGGCGGATTCGGCATCTCGATCATGGACATCGATCCTGACAGGGGCTGGGGCTGCAATGGCTTGTCGGTCGGGGAATTCTGCCTCTTCACTCTTGGATTCTGGGCTCGGTATGCACCAGACCACGCTGCTTTCCAAGCCCCTAAGCTCGCGGCTTTGGCTGCAAGGAGACCTTCAAGAAGTCTTTCGACGCCTCCTGCGTTGGCGCGCTTCTCTGCTCGCAGGCTCTTAACCCCATGGAAGGCATAATCGCGGTGGAGCAGTGAAGCATCGGGACTTGGGGTCGTCAGTACAGTCAAAGGCCAGCTGACGGAAGTTGAATGCTCACGGATGGTCTACACTGTAATGTCCAAGAGGGTCATCCGATGCATGCAGGCGGTGATTCCAGGGATGCTAGCGCGAGAGGGCGGTGGAGAATTCGCCGTGAAGAAGCGTGGTACGCAGCTGGGTAGCAAGGCCATGCACATCCGAAGACCTTTTAGAACGTAGCATTCATGGGAACTGCCCAATGCAATGATCGGCCTGGTGCCTCACAGCAGTTGCATTCTGAGGCTGATCTTCTCCTCTGCCACATCGGCCTTCAGGGGTGGTAGCGGCACGGCGCAGTTCGCATGCGGCAAGCACGCTCTAAGGCCAGGCGAGGGACAGAACAGTTGTGAAGGGCAAGGATGTGATTGTGGTCGCGGCACGGATTCAACATCATTGCAGCCCTGCTTCAGGGCCTTATCACAATCCATTGCAAAGGAGTGACTTGGCATGGTAGACATGGCTTCTTGGGTTGGCTGTGTTGGTACAGGCTGTTCGGGTCATGACGTAGTTTCACAAGGCTGGGTGGGGGAAGCATGATCTTTGCATCTTCTCACCTCCCTTCTGCAAGCGGCTCCTCAGACCAGTGTTCCCTAAGGCGGGTCTGACAAAGCAACGCGAAGGTAATGAACTCTGCAGGCTGCAACCGAAGACACCACGGGTCAATCTTCGCTCTGCTGTTTGGTGACTCAATGCATTGGCACTCCGGAACCACCGTCAACACGTGCCTGTGACTTTATACCTTGCCTCCAGTTGCTGAAACGAAGCACGGCTATTCTAGCCCCAAGTGAAGCTGGCACCTCGGACAGTCTCAGGTATGGCAAGCAGGGAATTCACGCCGTACATGTCCGCTTGGAGCCGTGGCAGCAACCGTGGCTCGAGCCGAGCCCTGCTCTACACTCTACACGGCCTCACCTGAGCTCAAAACCACGTGAGTGAACTTCATATTCGAATTTTCCAGATAGCACGTTTTCCATTTCCAGCAGTCGAAGGTCTGAAGGTTAGGTTTGTCTGCAGAACGGCCAGCAAACATGAGCCGAGGATTGTGTGTTGGATACCCCTGGATACCAGAAGAAGATGCCGGAGATGTATGCAGCACACAAGACTGCTAGGGCCATCGATAGCAGCCGATTGCGAAGCATCTCCAAGAAGACATGCTTAGGTCGCGGGCTTCAGGCTATCACAAATCATTTGCGAAGTGCTACGGTGCAACCCTCGGAGCAGGATGGGCTGCACGGACGACATTGCGGAGACATACTTTGCTCTGGCGCAGCAATCGCCGCTAGGATGGTCCAACGAGGTGGATATCCGACCCTTCCAGGACTCCCTAAAGGGCTTCTTTGTGCTGTGTCTCGGAGAGTGTCGGTGAAGTGCTCATCGAAAACGAAGCTGCGCAGCGCCCCAACGTCCTCCGCCGCACCCTTCCCTCGCATATCGGCAGAGCAGAGAGAAAAGACCGTTGAATTCCCATGTCCGCTTCGACGACAGCCAAGAGCGCAACACTGGATGCATTTCGCTGGCATAGCCAGGAGTCGTGTACTGGTTGCACATATCCTTTGACCGAGTGCCACTTACTCCCACCCAACATCTGAGACCTTCAGCCTGAGGCTGTAACAGGCATTCAGTGGATCTTGAGAGTTGCTGAGTCTGCCTTGGATTCCTGCGAAGGAGGGATGGTCCTGCTGACGAAAGCATCACCCTGAGAGCCGGTCGGGCTCATGATTTGGCCACGAGCTGCCATGGTCCAAAGCAGGAGTTCTTGGAAGGTGCAGATCGCAAAGACGGTGCACCTACAGGACCATTTCCCTCACTACTCAGCATGAGACCTGTGGTAGCTTGCCCGAGAAACGGTGCTTGGGCAATCGATTGAACGAGCCACCATGTTGAGTTTTCCTGGGATTTCTTTGCGGGTTGAACCCTGACATGGTCTTTGTCCGTTGGCCTGAAAGGTAGAGGCCCCCATGCTTGAGGGCGATCGTCGTTTCTGGAAGGGGCCGCAAGTGTAGTTCACAAACACCTGGGTGTTGACGAGATCACATCGGAGCGACAGCTCGTCATGAGCAGAGACAACCGGAGCAGATCTGAAGTTTGAAAGTGCTCACACGAACCGCCAAGTCAATTGGTATAGCTTGCCCGCACAAATCGCGGCAGGATTCGGATACAAGAAGCATTCATTCATTGACAGATCACGAAGCAGTCCTATTTGCCGAGGCTCCGGCCACTGTTTGTCTATTTTTGTGCTGTGATGAACTTGAGGTGATGTCGAATCTCGTGTTCATCGCCAGCGCTTTGATGCCGGGAATCTCAGAATCCGAAGAGAAAGCGATCGGCCAGAACGGTCAGACATTCTGGTGTGCCACGTGACAAATCTCATGCTCCAAGCCAGTGAATTAATTCACTTAGTCTTGGAGCCTTCAAGTTCGGACCGCAACAAGTAACAAGATTCCGAATTTCCTGCTGGCCCGCTTTCCTGCCTTGTCTGAGGTTCATTGTGACCGGGCTCATGCTGCCGCAGAAGGCCGTGTCACAACAGTGACAACTTCAGGGAATGGGCAGCGAGAATCTGAGACGCAAGGATGGATCCTCGGAGAGTCGTTCCCCAAACCCCAAACCCCTGGTGGAGGCACCGCCTACGGAGCTCGAGGTGGTGCGACCGCAGCGCCCTCAGGGATTGCTCGAGAAAAAAGGGAGGACGAATTGATTGTGTCAGTCGTTCGAACTATTCTTGTGGGCAGCAACTCGCGGGATTTGGTACTATAGTCGAGAGGAGCTGCCTGCTGCCTGCTGCTCCTCTCTTCTCTTTGAGTGCTCCCCGCCCCCGCCGAGGCGCGGCCTGCTGGCAGCTGCTGGAATCCTGATCTTCAGCCCTGCAGGATGGCGGCCCCTTCACAAAACGCGCACACACAGAGCACATACCCTCAGTTGCTGACCTGACACTACTCGACTTTTCGCGAATCTTGACACGTCTCCGGTGTCAGAGCACGCAGACAACATGACACCACGAGAAGGAGTTGAATGAGGTGAACGCGTGCTGTCTGGGGCAAGATGCCTGCACAATTTGTGCCGTAGAGGCCATTCCGCTCAGTCAACAGATTCTTGCCAGGACACTCTTTCTACCCCCGCATCATCCAGCAAATGGAGGACGGCAGAGTTTCTTCTAAGAGTTCATGCTTGTGTGGATTTCCCTTGCAAGTGTTCCATCTCGAGACTGCCGGGCATGGCCAGGGCCTAACCTGCGAAAGCTCGGATGGTGTTGGTAGGGACGGAGGATGTCCGAAGTATGTGGCAGGTCGCTGCATAGCCACAAGCAAAGCATCGGACCTTAAGTTCGCTGCCTGGTGCAATCTTTGCGAGGAACCGCAGAAGTTTACCAGTTGCATCAAATGGGCACCTCCTGCTTTCTTGAAGCCTGCTCTTGAGTTTGGATCCGAGTTCACTGGCAAGACTTGGGAGACTTCGGCCATCAGGAGACCTTCTTAGTCTTTGCGCGAGTGGGAATGATTGGGAGTGGCCTGGACCATTCAATCGTCCTGCTTGCGGTTTCTTGCTCCGCATGCTTTAGCTTCATAATGTCATACTGCAGACAGACACAAATTCCTTATGGCTGAAGATTCTTTTTTCGACCCTGTCATCGACAATTCATTTCTTTCTGGTGTCTATCGGCCCAGCTGCCTGTTCGCACTTGGCTCAACCTCACACGTCACGTCTTTGTGCTTTGTAGCCGCAGCTTGCCCGGTTCCCGCTTGGTTCGGTGCTGGCGGGACCTGGTAACCAACAGTCGCAGACGGCAAGTTTGGCGGCGCGCTGATGTCACTATGAATGTACTTAGTCTGCGACTTCATACTCTGGTAGAGATCCTCATGTCAGAACCGGACACCTTACCTGCCCTGTGACAGCTCTCCAGTCTCTGTATCAAGTGTGGTGGTCGCAGAGCCAGGCCTATGCTTCGGCGTGCGTAGTCTACTTGGGCATCGCAGTGCCTGGGTGCCGGCTTGTACTTGTAGCAGAGCGCCGAAAGAGTCGAGTGCCATCGAAGCTTAGATGGGACCCGCAATGTCGGAGGTGGTTCGAAGACACGCGCAGATGTAAAGTACCAGCAGCCGGGCATGAACATTATCTGCGGCCTCGGAACAGGTACTACCTCTTCGGCACAGCTGCGCAGCCCTCTGCTGTTCGAAACATAGGACAGGCGGTGGGGCTAACTGTGCCTTGCTGTGACGAAAGTAAGGGCTCCAGGGTTGGGCAGCATCACCACATCCAAGATTGTATCCTATCTATTCTCGAATCAAATCGTGGACATCTTACATTTTACAGTTCCTCACAACAAACGGTTGGCCAGCGTCAGGGAGCCCACACGCGTTCCGCATGAACCGCATTACAGTGTCACCGTGTCACCAGGAGCCGATCGTCGGCTCGTGCCTTTGCCGGACCTCTGGTGGCCCTGCCTGGCTCAATCACGGAAACTGGCTTTAGCGCGAGTCACGTACCATATCGTACCATGGCTCTAGGAACATTTATTTGGGCAAACAAGGGTATCTAGCATGGCATCTGGAGTGGGCTGCAGGTATGGTCGTGTAGATGTGGTTCATTTTCTCGTGTGGGAGCCTGATGGAGGAAGCTTTCGGAAGAGATATGATAAGGTGTGGGGCTGACCGACAGACATTCAGTTTCGACAGTGTGTGCGAGCCCCATACCACTCGGTGCCCACACACCGTCTTTACTGCAGCCTGCCTGCTTAAGTTTGACCCAGACACAGATGTTGAGCAACACCCTTTCACGTCAGATGATTGTAAGTAGGTAAATCTTGCCCACCACAGAGTTGTGGCAGTCGCTTGCAGCGCCAGGTGGATGAACACCGCAGCAGCACTGGGCCTGGTCATCAAGCTTATCCCGAACCAGGCGATGCTGTCGGGGAACTCTAGGCCCCAGGCTGCACAGACCCTGACGTTGGGAACTGGGCTTTTCGGCCTCGAAACTGTGCAAAACGCATAGCTGGGCGGCTAGTGTACAATGGCGCAGAAGCTTTATGTTACAGTAACCTCGAATCTCAGCCAAGCAATCCACAGAAGGCCTCGCGATGATAGCAGTCGAATCCGTTTCTTTTGGCCCTACACGACCTCCTCATTGCACACTGAGTGTAACATGTATGTATGTATGTATGTATTCTGTTCTGGTCTGCTCTGCACTGCTTTGCAGTGTTGCGGTGTTGTATGCATGCATTGATCTATGGATGCATGGATGTCTGAATGTATGCAAATGTATGCCGATATGACTGTCCGTGCTTGTCTGCGTTCGGGTGTGCGTCTGCTTGCATGTATGGATGTACGTATGTCTGTGTCATGTACGATTTTTTGTGTTGCATACATGCACACATACAGATCACACACACACACACACGCACACACACACACAGACCTACCCACATACTCATACGCAAGGACAGAGACGGACACACAGAAGCCAAACAGACAGCCAACCAAGGGCGTGCCTCCACGCGGGGGCTCGCCCCTACTAGGCCCTGTGAAAGAGAGAGAGTTGTTCCTGCAGGAGGAGTGTTCCTGGTGAGGGGCTAAGGATTGTGCTTTAGCGAGCGCGGGGATGAGGCCGGGACGCAGGCTAAAGTACAGGGAGGGTTGGGTCCCTACCAGGCACACACTACCGGCCAATCCACTTGCGTGGACTCTTCCCCGGTGAAGTGAAGTGAAGTGAAGAGAGACGGACGGACGGACGGACAGACGGACACAGGCAGGCAGGCAGACTGGCAGGCAGGGAGAGAGCCAAACAGACAGAGACAGAGACAGAGATGCACCCCTGCAGACATACAGGCGAGCAGACATGCACACTTGTTCCATGCATACTATGCGCGCATACCCATATTGCCATACACATGCATGCAGACGTGCATGCATATCGCACGATGACTTGCTCAAACCCGTGAGGCGTTGGTGGGGGGCCCAGGGGTTCTACGGCGAGAGCAGAGAGTTGGATTTTGAACCGTGTTCAGTGTCGGCATTCGTCCATTGTTGTGTAAGGGAGGCAACATGGTTGTTGCATGCAAGTCGAGCCCCGCGAGCCTTTGATGACGTTCCAGCTACAGGATCCGGAAGTACTGCAAAACATCGTCAAAGGATTGTAAGTTACTTAGAGTACCAATGAACTGACGCTTGTGATGCTGAAGCAGCCCGTCTGCCCAAGGCTCATCGTTTTGTACACGGAATTCTTACCTACTTGTAGATTGCACTGCACCTCCAACCAGACTTTACCGGAGGCAGAGGCATTCAAACAACCCCGCCATGCGATGCTATGCTGTAGAATAGGGGCGCAGATGTGGAGGGCTGTTAGTGCCAGGGACAGCTTTGAGGATTTCTGATTTAGTGCTAGGCTTGTTCCAGGTTCCGAAGGACTTCATACACGAGCATCCACTGTCAGTTGCCCACCCATATCGCAGCCAATGGCTCCCTGAAAGGTCCAACTGAATCAAACCAAGCGTCCTCAAGGAAACAGGCGGTGCCAGATATCAGCACAGGCTGCCGTAGACTACCGTAGACTTAGACTTGTGCATCAAGACATGCGCGCCGTGCAACAACCCACTCTCAGGCTTCGGAGATGTCCTTCACACACCCAGCCCAGTCGCGAATGAACCAAATCAACGATTTGGATCAACTACTTGTAACTGAAAAAGAAGCGCGGACTCGCATGCCATGGCGGTGACTGCGGAGACTCGGCATGTGGCTGTTGTGGCGCTGACCGGGGAGGTCCGGGTCCTTGAGTCGGTTGATGTTCGTAGAGAGGGTGGTCGAGGCCAGGCACCGATGGGGCGTGAAAGGAGATCTGAGATTCCACATGGCTGACGTGCACAGACATTGAGACTAGGTTGTTCCACGTCGGGGGCTGGGAGGAGTCTAGTGAATCTAGTGGCTGAGCGGCAGACGGGAACTCAGGTCGTTGTCGAAGCCGACGTGCTTGCCCTGCAAACCGTTACCCGGCGGTGCAACTGAGCAAGCTGCATGCCTCATTATCCCGATTCCTTTTTGCACGATCCTTGCTCCGCAACGGGGAAGCTTTCGAAGCTACCTGGGCAGAAGCCCTAAATGCCCTCAAACAGATTGCAGTCAGTTCCACCGCACGTAGCCCAACACCGTGACTGACGTCTCGCAGTCCCACATGCCACCTTTGGCAATGCCTCTAAAGCCTGCCTTGGAAAGTTTTGAGACTGATTCCAGGGCAGAGACCCCACAAAATGCCCTACAAGACCAGAGGTAGCAGAGTTGAAAAGCACCGTGGCGCGGCGACGACCGCGCTGCGCACCCTGCTGGCAGCAGCTTGGGCCAGAATCAGGATGGCCCCGGAAAGTTTGGCAAGGGCCGGGTTTCGCACTGAAATTCGAGGGCTGCGGAGGTCTTGCAGGATGCATGTGTCTTAGTGGAGTGTTCTCCGATCTCATGCTATGATACATAGATTGAGGTACGCGGTGACCGCATGAATAGTCTGATCACGCCGTGAGCCCACAGCCCTTTCACTGCCGCGCAATGACTCTATGAATTGACTCTCTAAACCGATCTGCTCTATTACCCCTTGCCCTTGCAATCGGCGCCCCAGCAGGCCCAGTCCATCAAAAAGGCTTCTGCTCGATTTACTCCGACCTACATAGCAGGAATTTCGAGTCGGAACGCATGAAGCACTTGCCGGTCTCCTTGCTCTTCGCTGGATTCCGGAAAGCTGCGCTGTTAGCGTGAGACGGGTTTGTTGTATTGGTATTGGTATTGATGTCTACCAATCTGACAGCAGGGTGCATGTTTACTGGAAACCTCGAATAGCTTTCTCGGAATGGCTAGCATGCAGTGGTGAGTGTCCTGCTGACCCAATGACCCAAGCAAGGCGTCTGCTTCTGGCTGGCCGTGAGCTGCAGGATCAGGAGGCCAGGACCATCCGGTCATAGACTTTTTTAGGCGAGGCAGACTCAGATCGGCCATGGCTCTTGCCGAACCAGGCTGCTCTGTACCTGCAAGATGATCTGATGTTCTTTCTTTCAAGACTCACGACTGAAGTCGCAGGCGTCGCCGTTCGAATGTGTGGTTGAGTGTGGTCGATCGAGGATAAGTCTTGCAGTGACTAGTGCAGGACCCGACACTCAGACGACCCACGTGTTGTTTGTCGTCGCGAGATTGGTTGGACGAGAATCCGCATGAGATGCACGCGATACCTTAGCCGTAGCCAGATGAACGTCATGGGATCCCAGTCTCAGGTCTTGGCTGACACTCTGCCGTCTGATGAACCGGCCACCCTGCAGCTCGTTGTGCCTTGCTTGAGTTGTCATAAGATCATGGGGTGCTGGGATGTCTGGGATAATGGCAGATCTGCTTGCTGGCTTGGGCATCCTGCTGCAAGTGCTCTCTCATCATTGGGCAAATCTCTTTGGCTCGAGAGCGGGAAACTTGCAAGCCGGAACGCAGCAAACCCTCCTTCCCAAATCCTTTCGAAATGGTCACCGCAACACCACCACAGGTGGCACTCAGCCCTTGGGACTTGCTGCTACTCCGAAGGCCACAGAGCTGTTCCATGGAGGCCGCCGTCGACGCATTTTTCAGGGTCTTGAAAAGGACTTTCGCGAACAAAGGGTTCGGCACTGAAGGCTTGAACACTTTCCATCGTGGTCAACAGGCTGTTTTGTGAATACAGCTGTTCGGCTTTCTCCGAGGAACGACCGCCCAACAGGGGAAAGCCCATGTAAGCTGCTCTGCATGAGGTTACGACCCACCTACAGTGCATACCTTCCTTCCTTCCTTCATTGATTCGTTCGTTCGTGCGTCGTAACGAACATACCTGGTCAAATTCTTTCTTCAGCCATGTCCATCTACCTGTAACTGCCAAATCTAAACATGCCGGAAACGCTGCACATGCATACCCACCTGAGCCAGACAAGCCATGTGAGTATGTATGTATATGTCTTTTTGTCTGAGTTGCTGGTGTGTTGGGTATGCAAGCATTCAGGTATGGATCTGTATCAGCAGGCATGACTGACTTATCCATCCATCCATCCATCCATCCATCTATCGATTCCTATTTCCGCCGATATGCCTTTAGGCATAATATATGGGTGCATATTCGATGCACGCGTGCATACATGCGCGCATGTAGACATATAGACACGTGCTGATTTACCTATAGCCGTTCCGTATATGTTCATACATACCCATATGAATATATACATGTACACATACGTAAGTACATATATACAGTATGCAGTCAGGTATACAGATATACATACTTATATATGCTGCATATGCTACTTATGCAGTTTGCATTTGAGTGCTGTCAGAAGAGTACGCAGCCTAATTAAAATGCACACGAAACTTCAGACTGCCAGTATGCACTAGCCGATGTTAGACACAAGCTGAGCAGAAATCTGGCACATCAGGGTTAAGGCAGGGAAGGCAGAATGCTATAGACCCGGCCAGCTGCACAACAGCACGTAAAAGCCGTAAGCGGTAAGCCACATCCTGCCACAAAAGCAAGCTAGGACATTGGGCTATTTAACGCGGTGTGGAAAATATAAGTGCCGTGGCGATTGGCTTCCACAGCACAGGAAACTATATCTAGCTTGAGCATATTCTTCCAGGGGCCGGGAGAGGCCAACTTCAAGCTACGCCCCACTCAGCTGAATTCAAAAGTCGCCGTGCCCGTTCAAGCACGCATCCATGCGCAGTGTCAGTGTTTAGACATACACGCGTGCCGAACCACTGAAAAAGGCAGACTAACCCTGAAACGGCTCATCTGCTAGTGTGCCCTGACATCGCATCCATGGTAATCATGGCGAATGCGACATCGAAGGCCATCCCTTCCATCATGCTGACGCCATCCATGCTGTGGAATGCAGCGTACACCGCTGGCTCCCGCGGATGGCCAGGCCATTGTCCGCCATCTCATTGGCCTCCATCTCGAACTGGTCGAGCCAGTGGTCCTTGATGGGGACGGCGTCATCTCCATCAGGAAGAAGATGTCGTATGTGTCGTTGAACTCGCGCTCNGCCTCCATCTCGAACTGGTCGAGCCAGTGGTCCTTGATGGGGACGGCGTCATCTCCATCAGGAAGAAGATGTCGTATGTGTCGTTGAACTCGCGCTCCATCATAGCCATCATAATTTTCAAAAAGACGGCATTGGAGCCGGAGACCCAGTGCTTGTTCGTGGTGTAGCCACGGTTGTCACAGACCTCTTGCTCCGGATTCAGCTTGGCCGACATGTTCTTCATGTTGGGAAAGCAGCTCATCCAGCCGAAAGCATCATTGTGGAAAGCATCTTCAATGGCACACACCATGCTTTTGGCTTTGGCNCCTTGCTGTAAACCAAGATGAAGTCGATCTCGCTCATGTTCGATTTCGTGGTGCACGGAATGGCACCGGCCTTATCCCACTTCGGGACGCTATCCATCAGCAGCAGCAGCTCTTCCTCCACCCGGACGACGGCCAAGTGCTCGTGTCCTGTGGGAATGGTGTCCTTGGGCACTGGTGATCGAACACGGCCACTCCGAGCATCACATGTTCGTCATCCAAATTCTCGAACAGGTTCTTGTTGTAGGCGTGGCGGATGTAAGCCGGGAACTCCAAGCTGGTGTTCAGAAGAGTGTTGGCGTAGTTGCCCACCAGCATGGAATCCCAGTTGTAGGTTTGGCTGTTGCCCCCCCGCAGCTACCCAGGCAGCTGCAAACTGGCGTACCGCCTTCCGCTATGCGGCCATTGCGTGCGGTACTGGGGCCCTCAAGATACCCACTGCTGGGTCACTTGGGCCCTGCTACTTATGCACATATATACATTATACAATAGATACATGCATATGCATATAGGTATATTGTATACACACCCCTATCTCTCTGTCTGTCTCTCTCGCTCTCTCTCTCTCTCTCTATGTCTCTCTTGTGTTTGCATCCGGGTACACATGCACATACGCGCGCGTGTGCAGAGCACTGGTCCTCACTTCCAAGCTGTGCTGCCGCAGACAGGAGCTGAGGCGGCGAAAGCTTCTGGGTGAGGCGAAATCAGTCTCCGCAGCTTTGTGCGGCCCAGGCCATGGAGGGAATGTGGTTGGGCAGATGCCTGATAATGTCTCACTAGAAGTCCCAAGTCGTCGCAGGAAAGTGCCGCTGACAGTTCAGTGCGCAGGTCTTTGGATATCTTTGGCAACACTCGGAGCCAGCAGTTCTGTTTCAAGTTGGCACGCACGAAATTCAAACTCAAAGCTGCAGATGCCTCCGAACTCCAAAGCCTAGATTCAGCGCGGGAGGAGATGTGGGATGCTTGTTAAGGCACCGTGTACTTGTGGATGTGCTCACAGTATCTTCGTTTGTCGACGGAGGCGACCTTGAGCGTCACTCTTTCGCGGTGGCCGCTGCCGACGCGCTTGGCCGAGGCTTCGGCGATGGGTTGAGCATGCGATTTTGCTACTCTTGCTACTCTGGTCTGATTTCTGCAATCTTGCGGTTGGACTATGCGTGGTGAAGAGTAGAAGATGATCCTTACAGCAACGTCAGTCCTTGCGCGATGTGCTGCGTCAAGTCATGTTCATACGTCTGAAGCTTTTGATATCTTTTGATTACTTGCACTTAGCATGTGTTGGGTTCGGGGTTGAAGATAGACTGTTTCGCGATTTTGTTGGGTCGGTGAAGTTTGGTAGTGTAAATGAGGCTTCCTCCTCTTTCGGACGCACGTTACTGTTCATACGCTTGCTTCGTCCTACAGGCATCGCTGTTGGCGGGAGTATGCTGTAGTTTTTTGCCACAAGCTTGAATGAACCGGATCATCAAGATCCTGGACGACCGGATTCTATCACAGTCCGTCTGACCCCCATCCTACGCCTTTCGCACGGGTTTGCCAAGCGTGCCTGCAGAGGAGTACCTCCTGAAGCTCGTAGTACTGTAGTGGTACCGACTAGTATTGTACTATGCTCCAGGGCCTGATGCCGAATCGCTCAAAGGTCAGAGCTCGGCACTAGTGAAAAGACTCTTCGAGGCGCACTGCACACAGGGCTTGAGGGATACGGTTCCGTGCAAGTGCTTCTTGCGGGTAGCCTTGATAGGAGAAGGTATAGGTTCGGTCCAAGGGATTCTAATGAACACACGTCGGATTGCCTACATCTCGAAGCTCGAATTCTGAATTGCCACGGTTGTGCTTTGTCAGCTGAGATTGCTCCAGCACGGTCACATTGAGGTCAGAGATCATGAGTAGGGCAGAAAACCCACTGCACCAGAATCATGAGATGTCACAGTCTGCGGAAATACCGTCGTGTAGTTTCGAGACATACGAAGCTGGCTGCGCTCTTTGGATCCCTGTTTGTGTCCCCAGGAGCGTGAGGCTCCCTTGACCTCCTCCGAGGCCGAGGCCGCGGGGCGCGGGGGGGCGCGGGACCCCGTTGCGTTTCATCTCATGCCTTGTGGACGGCGACGACCTAAGCTGTTTGTGCCCTGCAGGACCTTCTCTACCAGCTTCGAGAAGACTTCGCCCGCTACACGGTCCGCTTGGGGTTGAAACCAGAATTTGGTTGTGTGCTTGCCATGTCTCTGCAGCGAGTGCAACTGAGCGAAGGCGAAGGGATATATCCTTCGGCTTTCGTTTCTTAATGTGACTTAGTCGACGCAGTGTAGAGCTGCAGGCGTGGCATTGTGCTGTGTCACGATCCAAGACTCGCGATGCTGTTAATTTGTCGGAGGAGCGATTACCGAACCTGCGAGCAGCGCTGCTGGATCAGGCGGGCTTCGGGCACTACTGCCTTCGGTTTCGGACTTGATGGCGAACTGCTGTTTCTGTGAAAGGGTTGACTCGATGCTTTCAGTTCTTGATGCATCATATAGGTGTCCATAATGATGCGTGTTGTTGTCGGACCAAGGGACACGGTCAAGCTTCCAAAGCGGGTCCATGGAAGGTTCTGCGCCTACTACCAGAAGGCGATGTGCCGAAGAGCGTGCGCATAAGAGACTTGGCACAGGGAGAGGACCAATCGAGACAATCAGCGTAACTTCTGCCTTGGGCGTTCGTGAGCAGTATGTTTGGAAGTGGTTGCTTGTCGCAAGGTTATCTAGCATCTGGCACACCGACTGTCCGTTGCACTAATGCTTCGCTTCGCACTGACTCATGCTGAGATTCTAGGCTTTCGAGTTCGGGTGCGGGCATGGCATGCACGCTGCAACAAAAACTGTCACCTTCCAGCCTCCAAAGGGCCAAAGGACTATGTGCGTCTCAAGCCAGACTTCCTGTCAGCCTCCTCATCCCCGCCGATTGATCAAATGTCGACGTATGCATTCGTAGTGACCATGTGAAGTTTGTCACAGGAGTGCATAAGGCATAAACGGCATAAGCTCTGCTCATTCGGTGGCGGGACATGCATAGTGAGGCATAGTGGTGGTAGTAGCGATTTGCGCAGGTGCAGCTCAGTAGCTCTGTGCCCGAAGATGCTTCATCAGTCAATGCCGGGGTTGACTGCCTTCCAGCTCTGGGCTTTGCTCAGCTCAGGCAAGCTGATGGACGTTCTGTCCTGGCTGGGGCCGCCGGCCGTGCCACACCTCGCCCGGGGCAAAGAACTGAAGAGCGGAGGATGCGGAGCCATGACCAACGTATATCAGAATATCAGCAGTCAAGCGGTGTGTCACATGGAATCAATCACATGACCTGCATCTCGCGAAAATATGCGGCCTTCAAGCCCGAAGCCAAAGTTGCTTTGTGGGCTATGCTGTGGCATGCCAGGGAATCAACAGCTGTTGCGGGTTGTAGTTGTAGTCATAGTTGTAATCCAGGCAGGAATCTCATCAGCGTTCATCTTGGGCGACATCTCTGGGGCCCTTTGATATGTATTCCTGGGCGGAATCGGTGGCACAGCGTACCTGGGAAGCTGGAATTGAGGGTTGAGACTGTTTTGGTGTGTCTGTGACTTATACGTGGCCCCAGCAACGTCGGTAGAGGGTCCTAGAATAGGAGCCGGATTGTCAGCAGAGCAATGGTCCGGCTGGACACCAGATCCGAGACGCGGCGCTGGCTGTTGCTGCTAGGTGGGGTGCAAGTGCTTGACTTTGGGCTATGCGCTCGGGACCTCCAGATCCAACCAAGCCTTCGAGCAACCAGCAACTGGCAAGCGAACCTCGCTCGCATCACAGCTGAAGCCAGCAGCTTTGCGGTCGGCCATGTTTTGTTTCACGTGTTCGGATCAATATTCTCAGAGTTCGGAATGATGTAGTACTATGAGTCATGGTACGAACAGAATTAGAATGCCATGTCTCTGAGCCAACGACGCGACTGACATGAACATGTGGGCTAACAGGTAACATGCTCAGAGAGAGAGAGAGCGAGAAGCTATTTTGGCTCAAGGTGCCTACAGCGTCTCCGAGAACATCCCGCAGATCGCTTGCTCAAGGGGGGGGCTGCGGGGGTGAAAGCTCCCTGACTGAGCCTCTGGGAGCCGGATCCCCCGAGTCCTCCGACAAAGTCACTAACCAACCGGGCGAAGAGCTTGAGCTATACTCGTGAAGGTCAAGTTTGCAGTGCTACAGCCAAGCCAGCGACCTCGCCACTGCAAGAGCTTCACCGTCTACCTTCTTGCCCGGGCGGAGACGGAGATCGACCCCAACCGCATCCTGAGCAGGGTGCACAAGCTTCGCGCCTCCTGCCACCTAGCTGGGCGGGGGACTTTGTCAGCTCAGGGTCCGTGACTGTGGCAAAGGACGACAACTTAGTGAAGAACACACTACGTGATGGCGGGGAAAGGGGGAGTCCAGTGCAAACTTTGCAGATACGGGGGGGGGGGATATGTCAGCAGGGCTTCCGAAAGGTCCATGTACGGGAGGACCCACAATGCCGCCTTCATGGACAAGTGGGCGTATGCAATAGCCCGGCGCCAGGACTCCCACCAAGGGGTCCGGAACCGAGCCCGACGCTGACCACAGCCGTGAGCCCTCCTGGCTGCACTTACTCTACGACCCTGAAGCCCTTGACAAATGGATTGCCAAAAGGATGGAACTTTGCGATGAAGGGGGTCACATGGACACCCAGACGGGGGAGAAGCTCAGTGGAAGATGAAGCAGAATACGCACTTTACCCCAAGAGGCTTTGTGAAAGGTACAGAGTGGGGGAGATGGCAGACCGCTTTGTGAGGATCGTCGACCGATATATGCCGAAGGTGGTTGACGAGAACCGTGCATATGTGATGAGTCACCCCGGCAAGGTCAAGACCATGCTACAGAAGGCGTGGGGGCTGCGAAAGCGCATCCGCCGCCGCGCCAACAAAAGCCAGCGACAAACAGCCGGCCGCCGTGGTCAAGCCAGTACCTCAGGGGGAGCCGATAATGCTGCCCAACAGCGAGCAGAGGAGGTGGAAGACAGCCGGGATATGGGGGGGGGAAAGGCCTGCTATGCGTGAGAAAAGGGAAGAAGTCTCGGAAGACAAACCACCCGATTGGGGGGATGGCGACAGCCCCTTGGGATGCCCAGCAAGCACAGATGATGACGACGGGGACGACGACGCGCAGTTCAGCCAGTGGCCATGGGGTCCAGGTCTCATCGGACAACGATGGCGCCGCTGCACAGCTAGCAGAAAAGCCCAACGAGCCCGCGGGGGAGCCACCACATCCACCACCCAAAAAAACAAGGGTGAACACTGCCGCGGAGAAGCCCCGAGAACTTGAAGGGGAACCACCACGACGAGGCCTACCGCAAGACAGGGGGGAAGGCAGGGCGACAGTGAGCCTGGCTCCCAGCCTCGAGTGGCAAGTACGCCAAGTGCAAGCCCACATGGCCAGCAAGCGGGGAAGTGCGACGAGTTCCAGACCTGATGTGAAGTGAGCGCTGAAGGAAAATTTTGTGCTACAGTCNTCGAGTGGCAAGTACGCCAAGTGCAAGCCCACATGGCCAGCAAGCGGGGAAGTGCGACGAGTTCCAGACCTGATGTGAAGTGAGCGCTGAAGGAAAATTTTGTGCTACAGTCCTAGGGTGTTGGATAAACCTCCCTGGAACGGTACATAGTATAGTTTTCTCTTTATGCAACCCGCCTGTCCTGTCCTCTGAACTTGCATGTGTTTGTTCCCTTTGTTGCTGACTCCGAGAGGCGGGGGAACCACTACTGCAAACCACTGTCCTAGTGCAGTTTTTTCTGTAAGCTCCTAGTTGGGGACCCGCCTGTCCTCTGAACTTGAATGTGTTGTGTTTCCTTTGTTACTTGACTTCAGAAGGCGCGGGAACCGCTGCCATACCACTGTCCTATACACCGTCGCTACTCGACGAAGTCTTTTCCGCACGCAGTCAATTCACTTGCAATACCGTCGTAAACCGACGAAGTCTGACCAACCTAATTCGCAATCCCCCTGCGCCTAGTGAAATGCACAGGGGAAGGAAATTCAACCGATAAGGGCACATTGTCATTTGACAGCAGCTAGGCAGTACAACCCTCCCCGTTTTGGGGGGAACAACTGTTACTGTCTTCTTGTGTTTCCAAAAGCAAGCCCCAGGGAGTTGGTCGTAAACGGAATGGTAGCCATAGGGGATGAGGCCGGGATGCGGGGGGTCCCTAGTGTAAAGGGTTGGGGCTTGCTACAGGAAAACACGGAGCCCATTTTGTGGTACAGTGCCTCGGTCAGCAGAAACCCCAAAGCCAGCCTCTTACGAACACAACGGGGAGGCTGGGCGGGCCGGGCCGATGGCCTGAGGGTCGCTTGGACGACCCCTAAGCCCTGCAGAAAGAAAGAAAGAGAGAGAGAGAGAGAATGGTCGAACGCACTCTACGTGTTGCATATTCTGCGGGGGAAAACCTCCCACGACAGACCCCAAGGCCTCCTTCCACCAACAAGGTAGGGAGGGGGGGGGGGGCCTGGGCCCGGGTCTCCTAGCTCTAACCCCGAGCAAGGCAAAGTCTGTCAGCGAGCCAGTTTCGGAAGACTCCAGGCTGGAAGGCTTCTTTACACATGCTCGAACTCCCACAGGTGCTGCAGTGACCTTCGTGGTGTTTGCCCCTCGCGGGCTGCTGGTCGGGCTGACGGCGCCCTTCCCCGACACGAGTGGGTTCGCAAGAAGTTTCCAGCGAAGCCTCACAATTTAATCCGAGAGCAGTGTTTCAGGTGGGAGTGCGCACTATGCGTTACAGTTCTGATGGGGCGCCGGCTTGTGAACTTGTAGAACACGATCAGTGAGTTTTGAGTACTCCTGCCGAGCTCTACTCAAGCACAAGCCGGAAATCTCCTGCAGCCTGCAGAGGTGTTGGCCCTGCTTGGAGCACGTGTCCCACAGCGGCTGCTGCAGAGACTGAGCCGGGTGAAGGCAGATTTCGGTCGGGAAGATGGGCTGCGATGGGGTTCGGCATTCTTCTTCTTTGAGGCCGAGGCCCGTCGTCGGAAGAAGCATCGGAGACTCAACCGTGCACTGCTTGTGTGGGGCGTGGCTTGATCCTGAAATCAGAGACACGTCGCAGGAGTCGCTGAGCCCGCGGTCCTCTGAGCAAGAAGCCGCGTCGCCACGGACATCTTTGGAAACTGCAGATGTGGACCCGACTAGAGCCTAGAGTGGGGAAAGGGGGGCATGCAAGAGCAGGACATGCTGTGTGTTAAGAGTGGTGCTCCTTATGTCGAGGCCTTGATGCTGGAACCCTCCGGTAGCTACACATCTGCCACGGGCAGTCGCATTTCTGATGTCACCGCCCTGATTTGGGGCTGTAGAAACGGTAAACCTGTGTGTCTGTGTCTATCTCCGTCCGTGTGAGTGTGTGTGTGTGTGTGTCATCCCTGTCTCTAAGGGCTAGTAAGTAGATTGCTTTTCAGTCAGAGTTGAAGAAAGCAGGGGGATGGAGGAGGCATGTGAGGCTCCATCCAACGAAGCTCCTNAGGGCTAGTAAGTAGATTGCTTTTCAGTCAGAGTTGAAGAAAGCAGGGGGATGGAGGAGGCATGTGAGGCTCCATCCAACGAAGCTCCTCACATGACCTCAGGATATCCACAGGGACGCTTGTGGACGTACCTGCAAGCTCTGATGTAACATCTTCGCTGTATACTGGTTCCATCGTATACCGAGAATGATGATTTTAGCAGAGCTCTACTTTGGCTACTTGTTGAAGCTTGTGGCCAGTGTTTGCAAAAGATTGAACGGTTTGCGATGTGAGCGTTGAGCCTCATATACATAAAGAAGCAGCTAGACAGTAAAAAGAAGCAGAGAAAAAGATCAGAAAATGATCACAGTTCCGACCGACATCTAGACCAAGAGGTCTACTGCAAGTGTGAATTNAGCTAGACAGTAAAAAGAAGCAGAGAAAAAGATCAGAAAATGATCACAGTTCCGACCGACATCTAGACCAAGAGGTCTACTGCAAGTGTGAATTCAGTATCGCCTTCCCATCGGGGCGCCAGCTGGGTGGAGAGTTGCCTCCACGAAACTGACTTTCTCAAGACTTTTCCGAAGCTCGTGCCTTCACTGAAACTCGAGCGACGGTCAGCATTCTGAAATGATTGAAAGCATCGTTGACAGTTGAGTTGAGTTGTTCTTGTTGACGATTTTGTCCTTGTCTGAGTTCCGCTTGCTTTCGTTGATCTTACAACAGTGACCCACATTCCCTGGGTCAGTAGCATACGTCCTCTTCTGACTCGCCTTGCTTGAAGATCAGGAAATGAAAGATGAAACAGACATTCTTGAAAAGCCTCGTGAAAAACAGGCCTCAAAAATCAATCTCTGACTTTACAAGAAGTTGGTCGGACCTTGAAATTTTGAAATCTTTGACTTCCAAGTCAGGTAGTAAAGGATGCTGATCACTGTGTGGTATGTATGTATGTATGTATGTATTTCCATCTGTTTTCTGCTCGGGCCTTGTCCAGCACGACCCCCCTTTGTAGGCGAGTTGGGGAAGTGCTGTTCGTATCAGTATCACCAATCAAGTGATTGCAACATGTCATGTTCTGTCAGCCTGCTCGAGAGAAGCTTTCGCAAATCTTCATCGCATTTCGTAGTGCATCGTGAACATGTCGAACCAACCCTCCGTGAGCCTGCTCGAGAGAAGCTTTCGCGCCTTCATTCGTTGCTTCTAAGCCGAGGATTTGCAGTAAGTCGAAGTGCTGGGCTTGCACATGCCGTCAGTCGGGGCTCTAACACATGCAAACCAGCAGCCGGATCCTGGTCTTGCTGTACACTTACATGCAGCTTTTCACGTGCAAGCCTTTCCGATTTCGAAACGGAGCCCAACGATCAAGTGCAGGATTGGGGGCCTGCGCTGGTATTGGTCTTCGAGGCTAGGAGCCGGATTACGTGTCTCTACCGAGTTGACAGAGACATGACAGTCGCGCGTGCCTGGTAAATTTCTCGGACTTCGAAACTGCAGTCTCCTGCAAGTGCACTCCCTCCGTGGTTTGCCGGAACTCGTACAGTGTTAAACTCTCAGGCAAAGAACTCTTTGACTGGCATCCAGCAGCTGCGCATCCGACCAGGGGATGGTGCAAGATCCTGGTCCTTGGAGGAGCTTTCGCGGATCTTACAAAAACCTCTTTTCAACACGGGTGCTCGCGGTTTCGGGAGTTCACGTTTGGCCTGCAATCTTGCATTGGCAAATGATTTGTAAGGGATGGCTGGGGCTGGGAGCAAGCAGCGCTCGTAAGCAGGCTCTTGTTCAAAGAAATCTCCTCGCACACGAGCAGCTCTTCATCGGGAATTCCTACCCTGCACAAGCTAGAGCACAGGGTTCTGGATGGGATCAATTTGTCAGGATCTCCCCCTCTCAGATCATCCTGCGCACTCTCCGGCCTTTTTGCCGGAGGCCTTGCATCGCACATATCTCAGGTTGTTTTCCGTGAATTTGCTCGTGAGCTCTGCTGCATTGGTCTTGGATGTGAAGAAAGAGCGAGTCTCCGCGTCTGTACAGGAGTATAATCCGGGTGGTTGCTCCGGGTTGGTAGCGATGTGCCCGTTTTGACGGGGTGAGTCAACTGCAGACACCACTCGGAACAGTGTTTCGGGCTCAAGTGGTAGCTCGGTCCCAGTTTGGCTCTCAGTGATGGGAATGATGGCCAAAGGCCTCGTCATCCTCGCAGCGCTTCTTCCAGCAGTTGATAGCCATGGGCTCCTGTCGTTTCCTCCGTCCACCCGTCACGGCGGTTCGCTGAAGAGTGGGGGCAGCTGCACCGCGGGCGAGTGCATGTGGTTCTCGAACCTGGTTGAGAGCTCTGCTGCACCATCACTACCCGACTACGCCCGCACAGTTGAGGTGAACATCTCCGGAGGTCCCGAAGACGTGTACAGGAGCTTTCCATGGCGAGCACCGGGACGGACACCGGTCCTCGGCTCCGGCTGCGGGGTCGCAGCCGGTGGGCCCTACAGCTATCCAGGTGCTGGCAATCCACCGCCTGGGTACCCGCAGGGTGCAGACGGCCTGATGCTCCCGAAGGTCTCCAGCCATGTTTGGACCCGTGGAAGTGAGGTGGAAGTAGCGTGGGCCATCAGCGCTAACCACGGAGGCGGGTACTCGTACAGACTATGCCGGAACGATGGTAACGTCACCGAGGAGTGCTTCCAGCGAACTCCACTTCGTTTTGCAGGCAACACTTCTTGGATCGCCTTTGTGAACGGCTCGCGGACAGCATTCCCAAGAACGACGGTGAGCGTAGGCACCCATCCAGCAGGCAGTGAATGGGCCCGGAACCCGGTGCCGGCGTGCAGGATGTGCTCAACGTATGAGACATGCGGGCCTGCGGTAGAGGCCGGCCCGCCACCTGGCACCGAGGCATGGCAGAAGTGGAACATTTGCTCGGCCATGTGCGATGGGTCGCATGTCTCAGAATTCTCCTCATGCCCACCAGGCACGGCCCAGTTCCCGGAGCCACTACCGGGCTTGTCTTCATTCGAGAACAAGACGTGGGACTGGAGCATCCTGGACCGGATTGTCGTGCCTGGAGACCTGGAGCCTGGAGAGTACTTGCTTTCCTGGCGCTGGGACTGCGAGGAGACCCGGCAGATCTGGCAAAACTGTGCCGACATTGCAATTGTAGGCAGCAAAGCTGGCATCCTCGTTTGAGGCTGGGCCGAGGCTGAACACGTGTTAGCCCGTGTGAGCCGAGCGTGGAGGGGTGAGTGTTATATGCATTGTTATTTCGCTGCCTTCAGACTGTTTTCCAGCTTATGTTATGCAGCCTTTGCGCCGTGAGCTATTCAAGACGAATTTGTTAGACGTCCCACGCGGCAGATTTAACGTTAATTCTGGGCCTTTGCATGCAGCTTGAAAATCAAGAGGCAGGTTCAACAGCCAGTCCAATGGTAGGTTTCCCCGAAGTATTGTACCGGTCGAAAGACAAGGATCGGCACCATGCAGTAGGCCCTTGCCACAAGCCCTAAGCAATGAACGTGACAGAGCCGACCTTGGAGGCTGTTGCAGATGCGCTTGAGCGGATGACATGGAAGCCGGCGCAGCAGCTGCCGTGCAGTGAGATGCTGAAGAGGCAGGGACATCATCACGATGTGGGATACCAGAACGGCCGCGGGCTCTCAGGGCATGTCTGTGAGTCAGAGGTTGAGGAGCGAAAGCAGAGTGAGTGCAAGACCAGCGCCGGCAGTAGCATTGTTGACACCGGCGGTCCCCACACGTCGTGTCGCGGCAAGAGTGAATCACAGGCGGGAGGTCAAACTTCAACCGCAGCACAAGCTAAGCTGAACGAGGTTTCAGCAAGTACGTGCATCAAGAACTGACGAGTGCTCCAACTTTCCAGCGGCATCTGCCTGTTTCTTCCGGCCTGCAAATGTTAGCTGGCGAAGGCTTACTGATGCCGGTTTGGAATATCGCCTCGGTGCCTCTTCTGGTGGCGCACCCGGGCTTGCACAGGTAATGGACTTGTAAAGGTGTATAGGACTGCAGATGTCAATCTGAGACTTGCGTTTGTGACGGTGAGATGATGTTTATGATGATGATGATGATGATTATGACGACGGTGATGATCCCGGTGATGATCAGGATAATGATGGTGATGATGACAATGACGATGATAACGACGGTTACAGTAGCTTCTACAAAGCAAAGAGAATCAGCAAAGACAGACAACAACATTGCTGAGGTTGCTGAGAAATTCATGGTTGATTAGCTTGATGGTTGATGATGATGATGACGACGTCGCTTGCCATTGTGACTATGACGATGTTGGTTATAGCTTTATTGATCATGAAGCTGCTTTTGATACAGCGGCCATTGCTCATGCAGGAGGAAGAGGGGCAGCTTAGTCACAGCCGGAGATCCAGCTAAGGATTACATCTTCTGCAGCGTCCGCCTCCCTGAGGCCTGAGGAATAAAACTGAGCCATTACTCGACATCCTCCTATCAGAGTTTTGGTTTTGGAGCATCCCCTCTCCATAGCGAGTGTTTTTTCTTCTTGGTGCTTGCTGGCTGCCGCATGTTTATGTGTTTGTGTGGGATGCCATCTCAAGATGCCGGCATGAGCGACCTCACGATTCAAAATGCCTGCTGGTGTATTCTACTGCAGAGGCCACGTGGTTTGTCAAACTTTCATGGTTCATGGAGACCCCGGGTTTGTCGGGGCCTGTCAAGGCACGAGACAGGCAATTGCTTGCCTTTTTAGGTTCATGGGCTGACCCAGGATTGCCCTTCCGTCAACGGGAATGTGATACCGGCAGAACAGGAAGCTGCAGTTCACTTCAAGCCCTTGAGCAGGCCACCGTGAAGGCGAATCTCAGCCGCCCGGCGCACCGTTGGGTTTCTTGTGGGTTCCGGAGCCTCCACAGCCCACGGGGAGGCCAGGAATCGTCTTTGGTGCCCGCTTTGAACATAGATTGGGAGACTCAGGCTTCTATCACTTGTACTTGGAGCTCCATCCGGCGCGCGCCAGGAGAATGAAGTCTCGACTCGGGGTCTCAGCAGCGGAATGCGCTTGTGGGTTGTGTGAGGCTTGTATCCCCGGCTAGGCAGCTCATTAGTCATTAGTCCATCATTAGTCCTGTAGGTTGTGAAAGTAGTGCGAGGATGCTTTAACGTGTGTGTTTGTGTCTGCGTGTTTAACAGAGCCCAACACAGCCAGCTGTGTCAGGACGTATGCTGCAGAGCTGGGCATGCCCTTGGCGGTGTGCACGCGGGGTGGAGTACCTCGATCTTGGTCTTCGGCAAACGACGACTATTTATCCGTGCTATGCACAACTCACATGATTGCACTGGGTGCTGTCTGAAACTGGAAGATGTTGATTAAATATGAATCAATTTTAAGCGCTTCGCGTCGTCCGCCTCGGCCCAGCTGTGGTGCATTGTTTCGGAAGGCAGCAACCCGAAAGCCTACCAAGGCCCCATAGCCCTGAAACCCGAAACTCTTAACCCCAAAACCTTATAAAGCTTTAACCTTAAACCAGAAACCCTAAAAAAAACCGCAGCGCATAGGGAGAAAGGGCAGCCCCTGATGCAAGCGTGAAGCTCGCATGCCATGGGTCAGCCAGCAAGCAGTGCGAGAGGAGCAGGGTTCACCAACCGAAAAGTTGACATTGTTGGAAGGAGGGGGAAGGGGCGGAGGGGGGGGCCGGGGGAAGCTGGGAGGGAAAAAGAGGTGGGGAATAGAGGGAAAGGAACCTCTGGCCGCTTCGGCCGGGGCCGAGGCGAATTATCGTCCGTCTCGGTCTGTTTGTCTCTTCGTCCGTGTGTGCTTGTGCCTCTATGTCCCTATGATTGTGACGTATAGTATAGCTGTTTGTTCGTTTGTCATTCCGTTTGTCATTCCGTCCTCCCTCCCTCTGTCTCGCTCCCTGTCCCTCTCTCGATTTGTGTGGCCTACCTGCCTCCTGGCTGGCTGGCTGGCTGGCTCTCTATCTGTCCCTGTATCATACATTTGTTTGTCAATTTGTGTCTTGTCATGTCCTATCTCTGTCTGGTTGTGTCTCGTTCTGTGTCCGTGTGTGGGCGTTTGCCTGGCTGGCAGTCTCAGTCTACATCTCTCTCTCTCTCTCTCTGCTCGCTCTCCCACTCTCTCTCTCTCTCTCTCTCTTCTCTTCTCTCAACTGGAGTAGTTATGAAGGTACGCATCTGCAGGCTCCGCACCCTGCGGTTGGCACATGTACGACCGTCCGAAGTTGTTTGCATGCCGACAGTGATGCAAGCGCTAAATTGCCCAGCACACCTAAATGGCCCCATGCTAAGTAAGGCGTTCCCGGAAGCACGTCAATCCACAGAATCCTTCGACTCGCGTGCGGCCGAGGCATCGGAACAAGCTCAGCTTTGAAAGGTTACATTTGCTTTGGGCGTGCACGATGTGCGTGTGTGTGTAGTGGAAGAGCATGTCGAACAAGCTAAGTACATGTGAAGTTGCCGTTAGCTTGTCGACGCATGGTTCTCGTTTGACAGGACACCAATCATGTTTGGGTTTGCGTGTCTGTCTTGATCGGGGTCCCCATCCCCGCAACCTTCTCCAGATCCTCAGCACAGAGAGTACTGTATACTTGTCGTTGGTGTACGTAGTGTGAGCTGTCAAAGTTCCGGGTGTCAACTGCAGACTCCCTCGTAGCTGGATCCAAAGCATTTGTGCCTGGCATGCGCCGCTTCGATCTGTATGTACTATGCAAGGCATGTTTGCTTAGCTCCGCTACGCCGCTTCAAAATCCCTCTCTCTGTTGACAGGCAGACTTCGCAGTGCACGAAGGGTTGCCAGACGACATCTGGGAGGATTTCTGAGCGCCGCAAGGGTTTGTACGGGGCTCGGTTGAGGAGGAGCAGTGATGAGGTTCAATCCTTCGTATGTTGCGAGGGCTTGGAAGCATTGGCCTGGAGAAGGCGATGGCAGCAATCCCGCGGTTGTCTGCATGCTGCACTCGTCAGCCAGCACTTGTGATTTGCATCTTGCAGCAGCAGATGTCTGGGGTCTAGATCAAGGCTGGATGCTAAAAGGCAACCTCTATCCCCCTCAAGCACGAGCACTGACACTGGCTCCATGAAAGGCAAAGCAGTTCTTTCGTCTTTGCAGTCTCCAGGACTTGCACGTGCGCTTCTATCCCAACATTCCCAGCCGGGTGTTTCGACATGTGCCCCTGGTGCATGGCAAGGACGTCACTCGTGTCTTTGAGGGTGTGGGTTTAGTGCATTCTTGCACCCGACTGCGCCATGTGCCATCCTGGTTAACGCTTTCTGAAGATTCGGGCTTTTGCGACCCGCGTACGGGTTCAGACTTTGTGGATGCCTGACAGAGGCTACCGGCGCTTCGCAGCACCATCACTTCGGCAAGGGTGTCATGACCCCACTAAATTAAAGCGTTTAAACTGCTAAGCAGTCTTGTTGCACTGTAATATGTTGTACCAGAAGTCCGTGCGTCAAACAAAGACCGTCGCATGTGACTTTAGGATGTTTTCGTATCCGCAAATACAGGAGCCTTGAATTCATTGACACAAGGGTGTCATAAGTCTTGAAAGAAGACTTAAAAATAGTTCTGGTCGTAGAGCTGTCTGTCTGTCTGTCTGAATGTCTCTCTCGCTCTCTCTCTCTCTCTATGCATATATGTACGTGTGTATGTATGTATGTACGCACGGACGTACGTAGGTATGTAGTTACATATGTATGTATGTACGTAGGTATGTGTGTAGTGTAGGTATATAGGTAGGTAGGTAGGTATGTACGTATGTATGAATGTATGTACACAAACACATATATACATATATATATACACATACATACAGTATTATTGTGTATGTATATGCATAAATACATATAGGACAGACATATATTGTTTGGGGAGTCAGGTACATGCCAAACTTCACGTCGTGATGCAGAAGCCCAAGATGCCTGACTTAACCCTGAGCCCCGAAATGACCCGAACCTCCAAACCGAGTAAGTTGACGAAGTGACGTGCTCGGCTGGGTGTGAGGAGCTGCGAAGTATTGATACTGGAGAGCCATGTTCGTGAGCGGGAAGTGGTCAATGCCTTGTTGACGCAGGACGGCGTTGCCTCACAGCCGTGCTCGCCTGCCAACGAGGTGTGGGGAGACAAACGCGGCAGGTATTTCAAGTTCGGGGCAGAGATTGCTCAGAGCCTCGCTAAGATACTTGCTAGAGTGCCCTTCCGTCTCCTGTCTATTCGCGATGGCTGTTAGCAGCGGAAGCAGTGAGAGCAGTGAGAGACGCAACCCTTCTCGCCACATAGACCTTTCCGTCGAGACTTCGTTGTTGGGCTGAGCAATTACTGCCAGGTCAATTTGCCTACGCTGCTACTGCCTTCGGAGCGACTACGCCTCTTGCGCCTTGGAATGGTGAAACGCTTTGCTCGGAAGCATTGCGGGTGTCAATTCAGAGTTGCTTTCGCGAGCACTGACAAAACGGGGCTTAATTCCTTGCCCCATTTATTAAACACCGGAGTAAGAGCAGGATCAAGACAAGAGCAAGAGCAAAAGCAAAGAGCAAATGCAGGAATAAGAGCAAGGGCAAAAGCAAGAGCATTAGCAGGAGTAAGAGCAAGAGCAAAGGCAGGAGCAACAGCAAGAGCAGGAGCAAGATGCGCAAGCAGCAAGATCAATTAAAACGGCGACGACAGTACACACCTGGACGACAAGCACACTTCCGAGTTTTTGATGAGAGGGCTACGGGGAAGGACTATGATTTAGGCAAAGTGTTGCAACATGGCGAAGCTCTCCCAGAAAGCTCAAGCATGCAAGACTGTAGTTGAACAGGAGTTTCGTGTAAGTGCACCTGTTGCAGTCAAGCGTGACATTACGGCAGCTATAAGGTATGCTTTGCAATAGACAACTGTAGAGTGTAAAGCTGCCGGTAAGGTTGAGCCTGGTGGCCGACGACATGCCAGGTGCGACTGGTGAGATGGGAGCGGGATTCAAGCTCGACCAGTGGCTCTTCATCAACAGAGCGCTACAGCGGATTCGCATTTCCAAGCCGATGGTTTGCCAGTCCCGTTGGCGACAGTTTCAGATTCGACTTGATCGTCAACAGAGATCTCCAATGCCTTGACTTTGACTTCTTCCAAAATTTAACATGCTCGTCTGTGCTGTGCGCTCCAAGGTGGAAGCGGCCAAAGCTGTGCAATTGCCTGCTCCGGACTTGTCGCGGCCTGTTTCAACCTTCAGCCAAATGCGTGGGCGAGCATGATGCTTCGGAGATCTTCGTACAGTAAGAACGGCGTGATGTCAAGTCAAGTTCACACGTCTTCGTGGTCGCGTTTGAGCTGCAGGTCGACGTCGTCCCCTAAGATGGTAGTTGCAGTAGGATGATGTTGAGTTTGATGATGGTGCTGGCGACAATGACGATCATGGCCGTGAACATGACCACGAAACACTGATGACGGTACCATCGAAGGAATGCTGATGACGGTGGCAGTGACGACGAAGGTGACGACGAAGATGTTGTTGTTGTTGACGAAATGAAAGTCATGACAATTAACGATGATACAGTGACATTTGCCATATTCTTGGATATCATGACCATGGCGTTGCATTCAGGCATCTGCCTTTGAAAATAGCCACAAAGGCAACTTCGGTGCGCGACGCTACGCGGCGACCACTGCAGATCTGATGGACAATCTCCGCCAGGCAGGAGGATGGCTGGTGGGGTTGGGCTGCACTCTCATGAGATACGCTGGAAGCTTTATGCACTGCAGTTGAGTGCGTTTTTGTGTGTTGAGTTTGCTCAGAGTTGAGCCTCGTTCATTGCAAGGTCCGAACCTAGCAACATGATACGCAGTACGCAGCCCCGGTGACAGGTGCCTTCAGCCTTCTCTCACTACTTTCTCATGCAGGAGGGGAGCAACATTGTTGCAAAGGCTGCAGTACCGGCATCTGAGTCGCATAAGAAAAGTGATAGAGACTGGGTATGTTCCTGTTGGTTACAGCGTTACGGCGATGGACTGACTGGGACAGGGCTGCTTTAAATTACTTGCACCCCGAAACAGCGCCCGCCCCTAAAACTTCAGAACCTCGAGCTCTGCAGGATCCCCGGGACGGCGCGTTTTCGGGGCTGCGCTTCAAGTTCGGCTTGCCGAGCTCGCCTCTGCGGCTTGCTGCAAAGCTTCTTTTAGTTGCCATCAGCCTAGAAATTTCCAGTGTCTTCAACACGGTTCCCTCTTTTTCACTGGACTCCGAGGTTTCGAAGCGGCCTGCTCTCCGGTGTAGTCGTGCCTTGCAGGGAAGCTGGCAGGGAGGGAGACAGACAGAGAGAGAGAGAGAGAGTCACGGTTCCTGTGCCTTCGGATGGGAGTTTACACTTTGATAGTAATGGATGGTGTCCTTTGTCGATGTCTCCAACATCCGTGCAAGAAGCTCGTGCTGTGTCCGAGGACAAGAGCCTTCCGAGTCTGCTGCAGCACTTCTTCGGCCAGCAAATCGGTTTCTACTTTGCCTTTCTACAGCACTTGTTCAGCCTCTCGACGTCGGTTTTGGCCTTCCAGCTTACTTCAGGGTTTCTATAACTAACATCGATGGCAGGTGCTGAGCCAGTCACACGGTCTTTGTTAGGCTTTCTGTCGGCCCATTGTAGAGTCTCTACGACTTCCTCCACCAGCAGAGCTTGCCCGACAAGGGTTTGGGATATGCAGGCCGTTGATCTCTTAACACGCCCCCAAACTCCCGTCAATAACATTGCAGCTCTCGATCCAGGTTACGGTTTCGCTTTGACGGTCTTGCTGGCTCCGCTGCTGGCAGTCTACAGCGTGGACTGGGCACAGCACGTCGTGCATGCGGTGAACACACAGGCAGAGCTTCGGGATCCTCCAGACTGTGAGCTTCTTTACATCGTGCCACCGTGACACGTCGAACATGATATTTCAGGATGATCAGGTTCAAGAACGCGGGGAATTGGGATTCAATTGATCGACTTCAGCTGTGTTGACGTGGCAAGTGCTTCATACCTTGGGGTCCTGTTGACGGCTTCGCTTCCCACGGAACAGCTCGCCGCAACTGTCAGCAGCCACAGTCCGAAAGCCTTGATGCCAGCCAAAGCCTGCACAAAGAATTGAAGAACTCACCAGGAGAAGTTGAAGCCTTTCCTGCTGGTGGATGAATTTGCAGCTGAGTTGGACTCCGAGGCGGGCTCTGGCTTGAGCTTTGGGAGTCATGGGCCTTCGACTGAGGGATGTTTGGAGTTGTTTGAACAGGGTTAACTTGGCATTCTTCGAGCTTGCGAGCGGGAGGGTTTTCTGTGCACTTCGATGCTGTACAGGCTGTACTATAGTTATTGTAGTAGCCAGATGATGAGGTGAAGGCTGCAGGCTTTGAGGGTTAGGAGGTGCCAGGGTTTGAACTCCAGCCTAGGCCCGCCGCACCCAGTAGACCTGGCGCCGGAAGCGGGTCAGATCCCAAGCCCCAACTGCAGGCAGCAAAGAGGCGCTGGCCCTTGTGGCAGCTTGGTCTTATATGGCTGAAAAGCCTTTGCGGTGCTTTGAGGGGAGTTTCAATTTCTGAATCTTATCCGAGGAGTAACGATTTGCGCCCACATGTCGGGACTTCTCGTGGGTTTACCACTCAGCGGAAGCCGCAGTGGACACAAATAAACGCCAAGTGCCAAGTGCTCCCTATCGTTCAGACATGAGAAGCAGACACTTGGTGTTGAAGTTTCGCGGAACTGCGCTGACGAGTTTGTGATTAGGATTACAGTTTCCGCCGAGTTTTACTTTGTGACTTTGTTTGTATGACATGTTTGTAAGGAACCAACCAGCCCCTCACGGCAACGAGGTCTCTGATGGTCGGCCTGACGACCACAATATGGGGTCAATGTGTCATTGAGTCGTGGCACCGGCAGGACGGAACACGTGTGCACTTGGTAGGTTGAGTGTTCGAGATGCATGTAAAGATGTGAAAGTCCAGGTTCCATGCATATGAGACGGAATAGAAAGCACACCAGCAGATGACTGCTAAGCGAAGCAGCAAATAGAAGACATGGCTCAGACTATGCCTTTTTGAAACACTGGAGTTTCGGGTCCGGCTCATGCTCTGGGATCAAGAGGAAGCATCCTATGTTCTTAAGAGCACACCAACAGTAAGCCCCTGGCGCTCATCTCCAGAATGTTCACAGCCAGCATCCCAACGGTAAGACTTGGACTAGGCAACGGAGTCGTCTTTCATTGTGTTGATGCTTCGTGGCAGCTAGATCGGTGGTCCCTGTTCGAGGAGCAGCGCTACGCCCTCCGCTGGGGATCCTGGAAGGCTTGGTTTGGACACGGGTTGAACAGCACAGAATCCATGCCTTGTGGCGAGTTGCATGATGGTCAGTTTACGCCCCTCGCGCACACAGGGTTTTTGGGCAATATCAGCTAGCAAACCGGAGATGTTCTGGCTTCTGATGCGTAAGAAAACAACCCAGGGCGAGGCAAGGAGGCAAGTCCAATCGTGGGTCCGTGGTTACCATTGAGATTCGATGCTTTCCTTGCGGAGAGAAACCTCCCCCCAAGGCACTTCAGACTCATCGAGCGCCAAGACCAGCCTTTCGCCGGGCCCTCAGATGTTCCGAGTTCTCGCTTCCTTGAACGCATGCTGTGTTGGCCAACTTCGGCCTGATCTGTGATAGACTGATAGACGTGAAGCTACGAGGGCGGTCGTGCTGTCGGGAATTGATTGCGAGCAGCTCTGTGGACCCTCAACAAGCTTGTTCTCACCGCTGCTGCCTCGTTTGCGTTTGTTTTGATCGCCAGTCGAAGTCAATCTCAGGTGGACGGGTGGCGCTGAGCCGGGCGACCAAGCTGCATGTCATCTGGACACACTGAACTGGTGCGACCTCCAGCAACCAGCGCAAAGCAGCCTTCGCCCAGCACAAACTTTGCTTCGTCCAATCGTCTTGGCTTTGGGTTTCAGGTGGATGGCCGATTGGTGCAGCTTCATCACGACAGGACTCCGTCAGAAGCGCAGTACCGTGTACCGACAAGCCGATCTTGCCCTCCAACACCTGTCTTAGCATGCTAATTGTAGCCTGTAGCGAGGAGGCTGTTTCAAGCGCGTGTTATCGCTGAAGCTTGGCTGCAGTCCAGCCCGTTCCCCCGATTGAGACCGTGCTGCGTGGATAGGCATCATCAGCTTAAACTAGGATTCAAGTCTCTGCTCGCGAAGGGCTTGACAGAATCCTCTGATATGTGAAATCCCGAAGCTACAGGTTCAACTGTGTCATGAGGCAACTAGTTCATGCAACATGCACGAACCGCGACGTCTTGTAGCAGTTGAAATATCCTCCTGATTTAGCCGCAGTCTCGATGTACCATCGGGGAAGGTGAATCTCTGCTTTCTGGGACTCTGGGTCATGGTCTTCCTGAGCTTTTACATCCTCCGCACAAGCCACGTCCAGGCAAGGACTTAGTGCATGGCTTGGGCTCCAGAGTTGCTTCGGTCTGAAAATGCGCAGGTTTCGTCGGTGCAGGGGCCAGGTTCAAAGAAGTTGAGTTCCAGAATGCATGGGATAGGAGGGCGGCATGACCTGGCAGGAATTGCCAATATTGTCCGCTATTGTAGGGTGTGGAAGAGTTAAAGTTAAGTAATCAGGTATAAAATGCTCCGCATGCGGTTTCGGAGATTCTGCAGGAAGTGCGGTGATGGTGCCCTGCGGCCAGGCTAACAGTTATATACAGTTGAAGAATTAGGCGCGACGGCTTCTACACTGCTTAGCACATGCGTCTTCTGTTCGCTGTGAGAAGAGGTTGCAACCGAGAACTATGCCTCCATGGGAGCGATGTTCTCTGTTGCGCCTTAGCCTGGTTGAGTACAGAGACGAGTTCAGAATGCTGATGAAGTTTCTTTCGAGTGAAGCAAGCCGAGCAAATCAGAAGCTGTGGTTGTCAGCAAACCCCAAATAATTTTCGACATCCGCAACTTTTTGTGTAGTACGGACCGAAGTCACTCTAGGATACTCTAGGACGACTCTGCCAAAGCCTGTTGAGTGCAGTATGTGCAGTTCAACTTGTGCCCAATCAAGAGTGTCAAGGACCAGCTAGGCTTGCAGATCCTGCAATCAGCATATCGCTTTCAAGGGTCAAGTGAGTCAAATCTTATAGGCGAAGGAGACCAGTTCTTGCGGATTGGAGTGTTGAGCTCCGCAATCCGTTCCGGTCCTGCGGCTTGTCTGGACCCGACATTTGCAACTACATGCATCTGGTTGCTTAAGGTAAGTGTGCTGCTGTACCACCTCTTCCGTGTTGTCGCCCACATCCTGACAGACGCGGAGAACCACCGAGAGGAGGACAGGGAAGTATACACCACGAGAATTCGCGCTGCATGCAACACTAATGTGGTGCACAGCTGCCGGCATCTGCAATCGTCGGGTGGGTGGGGCTTGCCACTACATCGCTGTCGCCGTCCTGGACCAAGACACCGTCAGGCAGTAGAGTCACCCGAAATCGAGGCAGCGTTGAGATCCAAGCCCTCGAGAACAGGCTGACACTAATTGTCTCAGGCATTTTGTGCGTGCCGGCGGACGGACTGGGAAACACGCGATCTGCACGACTTGCTGTTTTGCATCAGGTCCCTCTCTGGAGTTCCCAAGACTACCGCCCGGAAAGATGTTGCAGACACGGTTTCTAAAAGTGTTGTGGTGCCAAATTCACAAATTCCATGAAGCCAAGCATACTGCATCCGGACGAGTACCTTGTTGCTGTAGCTTACTTTCCCAAGATTAAAATGGCCAAGATCACGCACCACGAGCTTTCTCCGTGGAGGGTTTGTGGCCGATGGTATCGCGGGATACACGAGAGCAAATGCTTCTGCAAGCTCAATGCCGGAATCCTCTCGAGGATTCTTGGGAGACGTCGATCCTAGTGAAGAAGTGGGCGCTGACGGTGATTGTCCAATGTCGCGGGCCTGTACACTTGGGCCTTCCGGACAGAGTGTCGGCCGAGTCTTGCAGGCGTCAGGCGTCATGCTGGGTTGGTATGTTCTACCCGCCACGCCTTGATTTAGCTAGAGCAGTGTTCCGCAGAATGCAGAATGGCAGAATGTCAATCCTCTCGCGTCCTGTTAGAGTCAAGATTGAAGACCTATCAGGCAACTCTTAGTCCTTGTGGTCAGCCATTGAGTGAGCAAAGCTGCTGGTGAGTGCCTGCAATCTATCATGCTCCGGTGTGACAGCTCCGTTGTTGCACTGGAAGCCCCGAGGTTCTGCGACCATGCATTTGCTCTTCATCCGGCCCTGGCTTTGGCCGTGTGCATATGGCAGGCCAGGAGAGGAGCTTTGGGAGCTTGGATTTGGCTCCTTCGGTCGGGATTTTCATTTGAAGACAGGCGTGAAGGCATCGGGTCGCCAATCGTTCCGGTGGTATCTGTTTCCGGCAGCTTTGGATCCTTACAGGCTAGCTGGACAGGCTGCTGTCACCTGTAGTTCCGCTAGATTTGGTTTCGGTGCAACCTTCGTGCCCGTGGCAGTCCCGACATCCGGCATCGCCTTGGCATCGAGGGCTGCGCCCTGTGGGACAAGGCAGCAGGTTTTTGGGGGCCGACAGCAAGCAGTCGTACGTATTGACCAAAACAGAGACAAAAACCCTGAGGCCGTTCTATCTCAGTGATTCCGGATCCCCATGCAGCATGGGCTGCTGCTGCTGCTGCTATTACTACTATTCAGCTGACGCACATGTCCGCATACTCGGCTAGTGCTCCAATAGCTTGAAGGAAACACAGGATTCATTTATTGTTTGATGCGTCTTTGTTTGTTTATTGAGTCCTTTTTTATGGTTTTTGTTTCTTATGCGGTTTGTGTTTCTTGGAAAAAGAAGGCGAAGAGGAGATATTGTGCCTCCGGAGGATTGCTGTGATGTCGAGCTCCACAGTGGCAGACAGGCGCGCTTAGCTGGCAGGGTTCAGGAATCAGGCATGGCGTGTCCGCTCTTGTGCATGTCCACGTTAAGGCCAACACACATCCCCAACATGCTTCTTCATCTTCGTCTTCCTCGAGGGTTTTCCTCATTCTCGATACATCGACTTGCCAGAGTCTGCCCTACCTCTGTTTACGAAACTCCCTGGCTGAAGCCCGTGTTATCGGAGAGGTCCTCTTGAGCTTCGCGCAGCTGCGACGGGAAGCGGTGGTGCGCCACGCCAGTGCCTGTGCTCTCCAGGATTGACGTTTGCATGTATATGATACGCATATATATATATAGAGGTGAATTGACGTATGTGATCGTATGTGCACGGAGGGCATGTTTGTTTGTTTTTTCCGTCATGCTTTGGAGAAAGACTTTTCAGACCAACGACGGCGAAACCGAACATAGGGAAGCCTGTTCCACAAAGATTTCTGTATTGTGATCACATAGCGACGCCAGTTCAAGCGATAGGTAACAGAGACATCTAGCAAGTTCGGCTTCAACTTGTGGAAAAAAGTGGGACATGCTGATCAGATTTCCTTGCAGCGCCTCAGCCCAGTTCTTCTCACTGAGGGCAGTTCGTGGCTGGGTGGCTCGCCGCTTGGTTTCAGATTCGTTTAGTTTGTTTATCTCTTTCGCCGTGTGCATGTGTTCCGTCCAGTTTCAAGCCAGGGTTGATGTTTTGTCTGGTTTCCCCATCTTTGCACACCGCGTTCGCCCTGGTAGAGTTGAAGAGGGCAGAGGCCTACAAAGGCTGGGCCGCATAGAGGCGCCCAGGTTAGGTGGAATCGTGCTGATGACTAATCGCCTGCAGGTTGGGATTGCGAAGCGTGGGGCTGAATCGCAGTGATCTCCACCATGACAATCACTGCTATATCATTCTAGAGCTACAGTTACTTGCTGACTCGAATGGTTGCAAGAGCTCCGCACTTTGCAGCCAGCCATCTGCATGCATGTGCAGCAACTAAGCAAATGCATGCACAGCCTCCTCCTTCAGAGGCACGGCCAATTCACTGGACAAATGCCACCCCCTTCCGGGTTGAAGTAGAAACCCGAATGCACGTGCCGACTGATGGGTTTCCCGGTATGTGACCGCCCGTCTTCCACCAGCGGTTGGGTGCGTTGGGCCTTGACATCGAAGAGCTTACGCAACGATTCGCACATAAACCCAATCAACACCCGAATCGTGCGACTTGCCGGTCGGGGCGAGTTCGGGCTCGTCGACCTGCTAAAGTTTGGGGCATCACTTAGAACCTCAACAACCTTTTGAGACAGAGTAAGTGTTGTGAACAACACCAGTTCTGGGAGATTTAGATACTCCACAAACCTGGGCAGTGCAACATGTCCGCAGACAAAGCCTGGTCCATGTACCATACGTGTACATAAGTGTATGGTCGTTGGCTGCGGTGAGCCGAACCGGGTACAGTTCCTACTCGCACACGTCGGAGGAGCATTTGAACCACAGGCTCGGTGAAGTGTACACCTGTGGTGGCAGGTCTCCAAGATTTTCACCCACAACCTGCTCAAGTGGATAGTCCCTCGAGACTCGGATGTTTATTGGTATAAATGTTGACCCCGGGCAGCAACCTGAGAACCTCAGACTCATTCGGTGAGTGATCCGTTTTCTTGATGCAGTTGTGGAGCGCATCGAAGCTTGAACTTACGTGTCCTCTGCAACCCAAGACGTCATGAGGACTGTTCGGCTTCCTCTGCAACAGAGGCCGCGGGTCTGCAAGGGCAAGCAGCTCACTGCAGGGGCGCACGGGGAGGATGGGCGGTAACGGAGACACGTTTCCTACGATGTGGACACTACTGTGCATGCAGGCATCTCTACTTCTTAAAAATCCATAGCGGCGTGGGGACGCAGTGAGGGTTTCTTATCAGAGACTGAGCAGGGCGTTCCTCATGCCGAGGTCTGTATCCTCTGCTGGCAGTGGACTTCGCCGAGGATGTGCTGACAGACCTCGCATCTCGGTGGTAGTGACAAGTCCTGAACGACTGATGCCGGGGATTATCACTGTGTCCCCAGTGCTCACAGAGCGGCTAAGAGAGGCTTGATTCCCCAAGGCATCACCAAAGCGTCTCTATAACCTTGCTGAATCAAGACGTGGCACATTCCACGATAAATATGGTCGTCCTCGATCACCCGAGCCATCATTCCACGATGCGTGTGCAACCTGCCTAGCTGAAGCCTTCGCGCAAGCACACTTGGCCAAGCAGACCTTTCTGCTGCTCCACGTCTCGCGAACCAGATGCTAGAAAGTTCTTGTTGCGATTTGTTGCGTTTCAGGCCATGTCAGACACTGAGCTGGGCCGCCGTAGAGTCGGTCGCAGCTTCATGGACGCATACAGACAGTTCGGATGTGTCGATCTGTTACAAAGGACCGAGTCTGGCGGGCACGGGTTCCTTCTGCAAGGCTCTCTTTGTTCGGACCGAGTGATTGCCAGTCTTCTTCCGTCCAAAGCTCCGGGAAGAATTCTCTCTGGTCTATAGCGCAAAGGTCGGTTGCGGCGCTGCTTGGCATCGCTTTGTGCTCGGCGCGCCCCTCTCCTGAAGAGGCGCGGGGCAACCTCGCATGCTGCGCTCCCCCTATCGAGAGTTGTGGTGACGAGATATGTCAGCTCAGGGGTGACTTTCGTCGGATTGAGTTCTCGAGAGTTTTGGAGCAGGGGTTCAGAGATCCATAGCTGACGGACAGTTCAGAATTCCAGGTTCCGGCAAAGTATCGCAGTTAATTCAAAAGTTATTATTGCTAGCTGCTAGTGCCCGTGATATGTCCTGATGTACCGCTTGCAGACAGGTGTTAATCTCCAGCTTCGGCTGCATACTGTCCTGGCGACCGTTTGTGGATAGCTTGGCTTTTATGCACACATGTCTAACAACTTCAAGGGCACCCTGCAAGGCAGCTTTGTGCAAAGACTAATTCGCACCCGACCCACGTCGCCCGGTTGCAAACAACGTACCCACCACTAAACTTATATGATTATGACTAATGTGCTGTCCTCGCAGGTGGCAGCATAGTGCCACGGATTTGCCAGGCGATGCAGGACTGCGCACTGAGTTGCAACAGACTGCTTCAGAGTCTCAAGATAAGGGTTCGCGATAGGCCGTTGGTCTGGAATTTTGTCTGGCTTCTGTCAGGCTGCTTTCGCAAGGAGGTGTCAGCGAGTTTCGAAGGATTGGATAGGGTTCCTGTGTGTGTGTCATCGTAACTTAGTCTGTGCTGATTTATAGCGCCCACTATAGAACAACCATGTCAGCAATCAGAGCCGCAGGAGCAGGATGTGTGCATCTTGACTTCCCAGCTGGCAGTTCGTACCACTTTTCTCACCGTCCCGGCTCCAGTTCATCAGATCGAGCGAAACGCCGTAACACAAAGCAGGGTGTTCAAAATGTACAAACGAGCATGTGATGCATGTGGACTAACTCTCATGTACACGTGGATGCCTCCACGGCCGTAAATGCGGAAAGGTGATGCATGGGGACTGACTGACATCTACATTTGGACGGGCCGACGACAGTAACACCAAGCAGTATGTCCAAAGTCTCCAAACGAGCGTAACATGCATGCGACTTGTGTGGACTAGCTCACGTGTACATGTGAACGCCGCAACACCTAGCAGATCCCAGCAGTGTGTCCAAAATGCCCAGACGAGTGTTTCATGCATGTGGACTAACTTACATGGGACGCCACGCCACGACCATACCATCAAGCAGTGTGGCCAACATGTCGAAACGAGCGTTTCATGCACGTGATGCGTGTGGACTAACTCACATGTACAATTCAAGTGGACGAGCTCCGCGACCGCAAGTAACCCAAACGGGCGTTTCATGCATGTGATGCGTGTGGACTAATGTAGGGACACCACCCACGACTGCAACACCAAGCGGCGTGTCGGCAATGTCCAAAACAAGCTTTTGATGCATGTGATGCGTGTGGACCATAACCCATGTGTGAGAATCGTTATCGGGTTCAATTCTGCGGTGGCATTGTTTGTGTATGACATTGGTTTGGTATTGGTCCGGGGTTGTTCCCGGATTGGTCCGGAACTGGTCCCGGAAATACATCGATGATTTACGATTTGGGTTTCGCAGCTTTGGCATCTTACTCAAAGAGGATGATCTCTTTCTAGAGGCCACATGTAGGTGCGGGATATCAAACTTAAGCCTTGAGCCTGAGCATCGGCATAAACCAGGCCCGGCGTGGCATGAGATTTGGGCTTCAGACTGATTGAGAATATCCAATATATATTCATTGCAGAGACGCACGTCACAACCGGTTTGCGACTTGTGTCATTCTACAGTTGTGTACCGTGGGGCTCTGCATGCGTGCTTCCCCGGCCCAAAACAGCATCTTCGTTGGAGGCGGCTTGGTTTTTTCTAGAGTAAAATTAACGCATCGTGGGGTTTGGCATTCGTGCTATTGCGGTTTGAGTTTTTCTTGCAGCTTGCATTCCAGCAGCCTGGCCCAGGGCGTTGCATTCGTGCTTCCTTGTCCGAATACCACAGTTTCAGTGGAAAAACACAAAGTGCAACCGGTTGCGCTTGGAGTTTTTCTAGCATTCCTGCAACCTAGTGCTTGGCATTCATGCTTGCTTGTCCCAAAACAATCATTTCATTGAACCAGATCCTGTCGCGAGTGTTTTCTGATAGGATGGCGACACCTCCAGGCGCCAGCATGTCCAAATGAGCGTTTTACGCATGTGATGCGTGTGGAGAAGCTCACATGTACATTTGCTTGCGCCCACGGCCGTGACACCAAGCAGTGTGTGTACACAATGTCCAAACGAGCGTAACGTGCATGTGATGCGTGTGGACTAACTCACATGTACACTTGGACGACCCCAAGACTGTAAAACCAAGCAGTGTGTCCAAAATGTCCAAACGAGCTGTTCATGCATGTGATGTGTGTGTGTGTGTGTGTGTACCGACTCACATTTGGACGTCCCACGACCGTTTCACCAAGCAGTGTGTCCAAAATGTCCAAACGAGCCGTTCATGTATGTGATGTGCAGTTTCACCCACTTTGCTACAGCTGGTCCACCAAATCCACCAGCACTGCATTTGGCATGGCAGCTTACGGATGCGACAAAAACATCCTCAAGGCAGCAGTCATGGGCCCCAAGCGACATAGTGCTCCCCGGCTCCCCCGCTTTCGCATGACACTACTCTCTCCAGCGACTGTTTCAGGACCTTCCAATCTGCCGCTCCTCAGCTTGAACAGTTATGGCCGAGGCTCAAGAGTTCTGGGTTGCCGTCGCGGCTGCACAAGTAAGCTTAAGGCCGGAGCTGAAACCCCCACAAGCCCAGGAAAGAGCTTACTGCAGCATGCGAGTGCCAGCTGGACAAGCAGGCTGCCATGTGCTCTTGCTTGGGCAATGCAGATCCAGGGTTGGGCTGTAGCGTGTAGACTCTGAGATTGTGGTGAGGATTTAGGCCTTGGTGCTTAGCTACGGATTCGCGCTCGAAGTTGTGCACTCGTGCATAGTTTTGATTTTGACCACGAACCTGATGATGTTGAGGAGTACAGTTAGGATAATCAGGATGCTCAGTGAATTAGTGCCGACGGGGCCGTCAAAGGCGCCCTTGCGGAGTGGGGCGTAGGTTTGCTGCCTGGAAGGCCGAAGCGACCAAGGGCTTTGTGTCAGGTACCACATGTGATATCAGCAGTGTACTGTGTCGTTGGAATGGCCGTTTCTGCTCTCGTTTGTGTATCGCGTTTGTATGCGTCTAGGTTTTCTTCCTTCAGACTGATCTTCATGCTGTTTGACGTGTTGACCTGCAGTAACCTGCATGATCGATGGTTTATTGTTGAATTGGCTGCGTTTTTCAGCTTGGGTGGCTGCCTCACTTCGAGCTGTATTTCTGAGTGCTTTTGCATGTCGTCAACACTGAGTGACTTAGTTGTTTTCGCTTCATTGGTCGGTTTGAGGTGGTGGTTGGCCGGTAGTTTTCATCTTCGTGCTGTCTGGTTTCTTCGTTTCGATCATGACTTTGAGCATGATTTTAGTGTTGTCTTTGGACCGTGTAGTAGAGTCCGGCTCAAGCCCAAGTCTAGCGCCGGAAGATCCGAGATACCAGAGCGGTGCCGGCATGGAGGCTTCGAACCAAAACACGGTCGAATGAAGTTCCGACTCCCACACCAAAGGCTGAAGCAAAAGACTGGAAGATCGTCAGATGAGTAAGGCCGAAACCAAGGACACACATGCATTACTGCAGTGCGAAGCCACACGCAGAAACAGCAAACCGGAAGTCCAACACACACAAAGCACGGGCCTAGCTGCAGGGACCCGACGGTGACCCCAAGCAAAGAGAACCAATGAAAGCCTGATGACCTGATGGTTTTTCGAACCTTCTTCTTTATCTCTTTCGTTGGGGGCTTCGAACAAATCAGCGACGGAATAAGTGCTTCCGCAACCCCCAGCTGTGTCCAAAGATGTCTTTACAGAATGGGGCTTGAGCCAGCGGGCGGGTGACAACGAAGAAGGGTCGCAGGCCTTTGGCAACACAAAGAGCTTGGACTAGTTCTGCTTGAAACTGGTTGGTTTAACCGAAGGAGCCATGGGACGTGCTGGACACAGCGACGGACCTCTCTGTTCACTTTCTGGTGACGTCTTTGACAACTGTGACGCCGGGCTGCAAACGAGGAAAATCAGCGACACAAGCGACATGTTCCGGAGATGCCTATGTTAAACTGCGTCAGTGTCATGGAGCCCTTTCCAGCACAAAGTTTGTGTCGAGGGCGGTCGACCATTGGCCAGTTGGCAGCTGGCTGTTGTTTTAGTCGGAGACGCGGGACATGTGCGAGCTTCATCCTTGTCAGCTGGCGCCAGTCATTGTTCGTGAGCTGGTAGATGTCAGCTCTGTGTTCCGACCAAGGATCTACCCGTTTGCGCCACTTTTGTTCTTGGCGCAGCTCCGGCTGAGAATGGACGGTTATTGCTTTTCAGTTCTTGTTTAAGAAATACTTTTCCTCTAAAGCGACAGGCTTCTCCAGCTGTTCCCGGAATGTGACGTGTCCATCGTCTTGCCTCCGAAATTTGTTTCTGTTGCAAAGGACAGCCCGAGACTACTCAAGATCTGTAGCCCACCAGCATTCATCGCTTTCGGAGCACCCGAGGGGAGAATTTGGTGCCTTTTCGTCCCGAGAAAGGGTCTCAGGGAAGCAGCGTAAGCGGCCGTCTAAGCGCATCTGAGCTCCCTGTGGCTCCCGGTTCCCGGTTGGATCCGGTTGGTGCTGTTTTGGGGCGGTTTCCAAGCCTCAGCAGACCGATCAAGGGGCTGCCAGGCTATTGGCCTAGCAGGTGCCCTTCCATGGGTTTCGAGCTTCGCGAGCTTCGAGTAAAGCCTGATTGCATTTGTGCCTGAGGCATCTGGTGGTGGAGTTCCAAGTGGATTTGTTTCAGCTTCCTGGAAGAAGGGTGCAATATGGTGCAATGACTCTTGAAGCATACGCCTGCGTGAAGTTTGATCCGAAATGCAGACACTGAGAGATGCCATATCTCAGCATCTCGTGTGTATTATAGACCTTCAGTACACATACAGCCGCCGCACGCCGCCGTGACGTTTGTAGAGGCGACATGTGACCTCAGCAAGGGTTGCCTCTTTTCTACGCTGGAACTGCATTGTGCCGAGGCTTTTGGACCGCCGGCAGCCGAAACCTCGCTTCGCGAAGGGTCTCCCGCGGGCCTGGCTTTCAATTTTTCAGTCCTATGTGTGACCTGGTTGCAACGTTCATAGTATGCCATGCCGCGTGCATTCGAGTATCTTTTCCAGACCGTTGGGGATGCCGAGATGCCCCGACAACAAGTCATACCAGTCGGCAGAAGCCTCAAGCTATGCAACGGCAACGGTCGCAAGAAGCCAAGGTACATTGGTGCGTCGGGTGGCCGCAATTCAAGAGCAGCGTTCTCTGGGAGTTTGTTTGCGTTCGGCAGGCATGGACATAGACACAAAACCAGAGGGCATTCCAGTTGTGAATCTGCGGCATCGGTTGGTTGACGTCAAGCACCAGAAGCAGTTCTTCAACTCCGAACGAGAACTAAGAAGCCGAGGTTGTCGAACCTGGCAATTGTGACCTGGAGAACCACTCTAGTAGAGGTTCGGCTGTCAGGGTTTCAGCCGTGTGAAGGGTACGGCTCTTCTTTCTCAAACTGGGAGATCAGTGAAAACTTTGTGCCTTGGGACTCCCAGTCTGGATCTGGAGAGTCAACATCCGGGCATTTTTGTGGGACCCTCGAAGCACGGTCGCAACACATTCGCATGACCCACTCTCCAGAACTCTAGGGTCCACGACATGGCACCTCCAGCACCACGGTTTTGAGGATTTGGGAAGAAGTGCTTGCTGCCAGATGAATATCTTCACCTCGAAGATCCTCGTAGCCTTCATCAAGCCCAAGCAGCTTCAGAATGAAACAACAGTATGCACCGCTGAGGCCATGGTGTGTAAGCTCGAACCTTGTGCTTAGACTCCAGCAGGCGGTCAGACTCATCATGTCTACTAATATACATGCTCTCATATGCAGCCTCGATGCACTTCTTCCGTCGCCGTTAAGCTTGGCGATGCTGAGTTCAAGCGAAGTGTTTGAGTGTTCTGTATTGTGCTTGTCCTAAGGAGGAGGTGGTTCGCATGTTTACACAAGCCAGCAAGGGGATGCTCATAGGACCTCGTGTGTCTACATGTGTCTTCTTGTTAAGCTCGGTATTCCCTGAAAGGATTGGCTCGGCCGTGAACCCGGAGTGCATGTCGCGTTTTTCAGCACGGCCATGCTTCTGCTAGTGACTTGGCCGGGCCGGCTTTCGACTTACATAGCGAGGGTGTGCAGGGGAGATTGAGAGGACGATAGCTTCTGGGGGTGACCGCCGTAGAACGCACAGGGCTGCTCCAGTGGCACGCTGCCGCTTTTTGCTTCCACCATGCTTTCATGTTTGCGAATAGTATTGAGCGCACCAGCCAGCGGCATGGGGAAAGGTTTGAGAGAGCCACGAAGAGCTCTGCTCGGGTTGCTGTGGGCGAAGCACTGTGTGAATCCAGAGCTAGCAGCCAGGTCTTTGTGCTGGGGATGGTGCATTTGGTCACCCCGGCTACTCCGACCGACGTCATCGAACACCTTCAGCGCGAGCGGGAGGCATGAAGTTTATTCGGGTGTTGGTTCTTGGTGTGCTGAGGTCAGGGCTTACATGGTGTGTGGTATCAGTGAGTTCACTGCGCCGGCCTGGCCTCAGAGGTCTCCAAGATTCTGCTAGAGCATGACATCCGAGATGCTTCTTGCGTGAGGCTTGCGAGGAAGGGCAGAGTGGGCAGAGGGGTCGATTAACTGGCGGATTGCACAGCGCTAAATCCTGTTTTTCACTCTCGGGGGCTATGAGCTAGAGACCGGGCGCATTGTTGTGGCTCTCGTGCAAATTATAGCGAGAACATTTGTGCATCGAGCTTTGGGGCTGGGATCGCAAATCTCAAGGTGGCCTTTACGATCCAAGCACACCTGCGCGCAGGTCGAGGCGTTCTTCATTGGCCATGCATCGAACCGCGAGGGCGCAGAGAGACAAAATCAGCGCATGGTCCAGGGCAGTAGTCGCAATGAAGAGCATTGTGCTTATGGAAGCTGCTTGCAACAGACGGCGATCAGAATTAGATGATATCCCTGCCGACCAGCCCATCGAAACAACTCTCATTAGTCGGCTCAGGTCGCATGGCTCTACCTTCAGCCGCGGCCGCTGGAAGTGCGCACGCGCGCAAGAGTGGATCAGTGACATGGCCGGCAAGACCTTTCTGGACGAGAACAGATCATGATCGTCAATCTTCGGGTGGTGCCAAGACCACAGCAACTGTCAGATATGATATTCGCGCATGTCGTTACACCCCCTAGTTTGCTGGTGATTTGGCAACTTAGAGTTGACGTGTCCAGCAATCGGTCTTCGCTTGCGCTCAGCGGCCAAGGCCAAGAGTCCAAGAGGCTTCGCGGTTTCCCCAAGCCTGAACTTCCTGAACCGAACCCTGAAGACGCTTGACAAGGCTTCGTCGGCTCTCAGATTCGGCGAGGGTGCGCTTGGCTGCCAAGGCTGATTTGTAGGGTCGGGCGCCACTGACTACATGCCAAACTTTCAAGGTTCGAGGTAAAGATGGGACGCAAAGCTGCTAAGCTTAGGTGTGGGCCCGTGTGGGGTTTCGGTTGATTCATGACACTTTAGGTTCTCAGCTGTGAGATAGGTGGAACTGATCCGAGAATGTTCATTCCCGGGCCGAGCTTCACGTTTCCGACGTTGACGCGCGATCTTGCAGCAGCAAAGGCAGTTACCCTTCCACGGGTGTGCTCCAAGTTTATGTAGTTATACTCGGATGTAGATTGGGACTGAATTCCTCGTACCTGCTGCTGGTTTGGAATCATGTCAACAATTACAGGCCTTGGGATTGAAAATTCTGGTAACAGTTCTGGATCTTGATTGACATCGTTGCGACTTCCGGAAAGCACTAACCGTCACGCGATCATCGCGGCTGTTGTCGTTCTGTGGTCTTGATCGCCACGGCTACAGGGAACCAAACACACCCAAACAGTGCAAAGGTAGGATTGAACACAGCCCAGCCAGCACCACACCCACAGGCCGGAACCCCATGCACATGTGCGTGCGTGCAGAGAAACAGACCCCGACTTTCAACCAAGCCCGACCCAGACCCACAGGGGAGGGCGGGGGGAAGGGCATTGCAGCCAAAACTGTTCATGCCCACGGTTGGAAAGGGCAACTCGCTAAACCGAAACCCAGAGGAGTGCCCTTAATCAAAATGCTTAAAATGCATGTTCGTCACAATTAAAACAAATAAATACATGAAAAATATATATAAATATAAGTTACGTAAAACAACAAGCAGCTATATATGGTGCCGCGTCGCCGCGTCGCAGGCCCCCCCC
>BGNK01001563.1:124335-161224 GCA_003297005.1 Symbiodinium sp. clade A Y106
CCTTCGCGAACGGGGGGGGGGGCCAGGGGGGAAAACCCACAACACATGGAACCACAAGTTAGGGAACCACAGGGGCGGAGTGGGGAAGGATAACCCACAAGACAGGGAACCACAGAGCCCCTTCCCCTTCCCCTCCCCTTCGACACAAAGGAGAATGATGGCGATGATGTTGTGCACAATGGCGTTGATGTGCTATTCCCAGTGTGGCTGTTGGTGGCACCTCTGCTCTTATGTTGCCCTGGGCTTCGGCACCGCAGTTCATTGCTTGATCTAGTTGAAAATCGCGCTTGGCTTGTGATGTTCTTTGGAAAACTGTATCGAACGTTGTCATTCCAAGACAAGTTTCGGTTGGGTTCGCTAAAGGTAAGCTTGAGCATGTGTTTGAATGATTTTCATTCGGGACTCTTGAGCAACATGACCACCATCTTCGTCATCATCATCACCATAATATTCATCACTATCATTGGCTTTGGAGCTCAGGGCAGGTCGGAGTTCAGTGGAACTGTACCACAGCCTAAGGTCCAAACCTTAGCAACCCGACGCCCAACCAGCGATAGCCATGAAAGGGGGCGCAGCCGACCGCAACCGCAGGGGGGGAGGGGCAGGGGGGAACCCACCCACAAGGGGGGAGTNGGGGGGCCTATATAGCAGCGCTGCACCATGCTGCACCATATCCATTTATATATATATATATACATATCTATACACATACACATCCACATCAAAACGCACACGCACACATATACATCCACATCTACATATACATCCACACGCATACGCATACGCATACACATAATATACATCTACATATACATGTACGTACGCATAGACATACACATACACACATACATACGCGTACGCATACACATACATATACATCTACGTGTACATATACATACATACATACATCCATACATCCATACATGCACACATGCACACATGCACACATGCATACGTGCATACATACATGGGGCCCCCCATGGCCACGCTTTCTGTGTATGTATACATACATATATATATGTATATATAAATATGTGTATATACATATACACACATGATGTGTGTATACATGTATATGTGTATGTATATAAGTATATATAGATACATACGTAATTATACGTTCATGAATGCCTTTTTCACACAGGGGGATAACGAGAGATATGTGTGTGTGTGTAACTCACACACAAACACATCTAGCTTTGTTGATTTGGTTGTGCTGCTGTATTCATGCTCATATTTCACATGCAGGAGAAGAAAGAGTGAGTGACTGAGTGAGTGACGGAGAGAGAGTGAGAGAGAGAGAGAGAGAGAGCGAGAGCGAGAGCGAGAGCGAGAGGGAGAGAGAGAGAGAGAGAGAGAGAGAGAGAGAGAGAGAGAGAGAGAGAGAGAGAGAGAGAGAGAGAGAGAGAGAGNGAGAGCGAGAGGGAGAGAGAGAGAGAGAGAGAGAGACAGAGAGAGAGAGAGAGAGAGAGCGAGAGAGAGAGAGAGAGAGAGAAAGAGAGAGAGAGAGATGAGCGGGAGGTAGATAGGTAGCACAATCAGACAGGTAGACAGATACACAGTGACCACATTTGGGGCCAGGTGTTGCTTTACTTTCCTGCTCGATCTGGCTGCTCACACAGGCTGCGCTGGCTGACCGTGGTGTGGCCACGCCGGCGAGGGTGGAGGCTGCGCAGGGCCATTTTGCACCATGGCAGGTCGGTTCACTCCTTGCCTTACAACACGCTCGTCAACGTAGCAGGATGCCTGCATTTTGTTGTGTGCTTTTCCGGTAACCCATCAGCCAGGAGCTTGCGCAGCTCCGCAGCGCGTTACTGCGCGATGCACATGGTTCCGAGGCACGTGATGCGCGGCAAGAATTCAAAGACATAGCTTCGGCACAGAAGGAATCGCACGAACTCATCGTTGAGGGGTTCATAGTTCGGGGTGGCGAGTGAAAACGTTGCATCTCTGGTGAAGAACTGAGACACATGCACTTGCTTACGTAGATTGTCCCCTGCTGCCATGGATGCAAGCCTTTCACCAGACTTCTTTGAGATCGCTGTGTTGCACAAACACCGCAGAGCGTCCCAGCGCACCCGAATGCCGAAATTTCATCAGCCAATTTCTCCAAGGTTCATGTTTCGGCCGTTTTGATTGAGATTGGAAGATACCGGCACAGACGACCGAGGGATTCAGACAAGCACAGTCTCATCGTCATGGGATTGCGAAAGCGAGCCTTCCTGACAAGAGAGTTTGAAAGAGCCAATCATTTTGCAGGACTTTGCATCCTTAAAAACAACACAGATGCTGCTGACCTCTGGCAGCAGCTTAACATAGGCGAGAGCTGAAGTGATCACAGGAAAAGCGAAAGTAGTCAGAAAAGTGGCTGCGCAAGCAGCTTGTGCAATGCTCGCCCTGCCAAAGGATGCCGAGGCGATCATGGAGCTGCGGGAGCAGGTCCGTGTGATGTCCTGTGTTTGTCTTGCGCCGGCGCGTGCGTCATCAGGCTCTCAGCGGCCTCACAACTGGACCAGACTAGGACCGTCTAAAATGTTTCTTGGCGAGGCGGCGGCCCAGCTCGCGGAGTTGGCCACCGCAGGCCCAAGGTTCCGCTACGCCGTGGACCGTGCACTGCGCCGCTGAGGTGCTTCCGGTTTGTTGTCGCTTGTTATGAGGCTCTTGCTTCCCCAGAACTGCTGCAAGCAAGCCTCCTTCAACGACATGATGCAACGAGCCACATGTGTACCTCATCGTACTGTTTCAATGCTGCAAGCGACTGCAAGCGTGTGAGGCCTGCACTTCTTCTTCCGTTTGAACACATGTCAGCTTGGCGACCAGGCATCGCAGGCTAGCCGGCAGGACAACCAAAAGCATTCGCCGGGAGCGCGAGCGTGCAGAACACGACAAGGGTAAAAAAAAACATCGGTGAGCAGGACGCAAGCTTTGGCAATCATGGATGACTTAGAGCTGCTTGCAGAGCTCGTTACTGAATTTGTTCCGGCCCATTCTTGCAGGTGCTGGTTAATGCTGACCTACCGCGGCTGAGCAGCTTGTGTTCCGCGATATCTGAAGGAAGAGCCGCACTTGAACTAGAACTAGATAAGGTATGGTTCTTGGAAACGGGTCGATACGGGCTCCCGGATTTCGTCTGCGAACGCACCATCCGGGGATCTTAGCCTTCGAGCCAGGTCATGTTGTCACTGGCTTCTGTAAGTTTGGTGAGACGTCTACGCTCTCTCTCATTCGCATACTTACTATCAGCAGCCATTCTGGCTTTTTGCCCTCCGTAGCACCTCAGTGCCGGAGGCTCTGCACGCGAGAGAGCTGAGTTGCAAGACATCATTGCATCATTGGTACGTGCCGGGGGAAGCACAGCGAAGGCATGCTCAGTACCACTGCTGCGCTGCGCTTTTTAAGTATGGCTTTGCAATAGTTTTGGGTGCTGCCTCTTCCGTCAGATAGGAAACTGAGCTCGCCGCTGCCGGAACCGCGTCTTAGTTTTAACATTTTCGCGCCGGAGTCCTGTTGTGGCCATTCGTTTCACGATAGGTGCAGAGTGTTGCTCGGGTCTAGCTGGAGTCTAGCTTCTCATTTTCATACTGACTCTCACTTCGGGGGTACTGTGGCTTCTGTTCCACTTGCTTGCATTCCCAGACGCACGATTCTATTTCACGTGCGGGGCTCAGGTTTCGATAACAACTGCCATGGGCCACTTATTCGTACTATGTTGCCAAGATGCTTTGATGTCTTCAAGTTGAGATAGTCGAGCTTGTGAAAAGGGAAGCTATGATTTCGAAGGCTGTGGGACTCTGAAGCCACGTGGAGCTCGAAGTCGGAGAAGGGTGTGGAAAAGTGAATGTTGGCTGCACCACGAGGAAGGAAACCTGGCAATCCAATACGCACACCCATTGGTTTTAGTGAGCATAGGTGTTCCATGAAAGCGCACCACATGCAGCGTTATTTAGGGGCCTCCGTTGACTCATGAACCCAGAGGCTCAGACCACGGAGGTGAATGGCTGCATATCTCATCACATCGCAATTTTTGGCCCTGTTGGCACCCGGCTTCCAGAACCTCAGTACGGTGTTCATCGACTCTAACTATTCACGACAGGTGTGGGTTGAAGCTGCATTGGGTTTGTTTGACATTCAGGTTTCGGAGTCTCCGACATGATCATGCCTGGCGCTTAGGTGCTTTCGCCCCTGACCGCCGTCATTAAGGCCAAGCCCCGCTGGTCATGCAGTTTCTTGTGCCAGAGAAAGACAGGCCATGCAAAACTTTTGAACCGTTGCAAGGCCTGCAGACTCCATAGGCCACAGGCCATCTAGGGCATATGCGTTTTGTAGACACAAGGCTAAAGCATCACAAGTTGCTGGTGAATGAACAAGCCCAGACTGCATCAACTGGAATCTCAAGCACGCGGCAAATCAGCGTCGACCTGACCGACCTGACCCTGTCTCAGCTCGCAGGGCGCTCTGGCACGACGACTTTCGGAAAGCTCTGCGGAGGCGCACATTCGCTTCTAGGATCTTCAGGGTTTCGAGTGGTGGTGGTCAGGTCGCACAAGGAGCTGTGACTCCAGTTGTGCTGCTGGTCGGGGACACAGCTGCCCAAACCTGCCCCGCAGAGCAGAAGTGAAGCCGAAGCTTTTTGTGGCAAGCCTCGTGGCCTTCAGACGGACGGGTGCTGCGGTGTAGTCGTCGGGATCAGCTTTGAGTCAAACTCAGTCTAGGATCGTCTAAGTCCAAGCGATTCGCTCTAAAGAGCTGGTGCCAAATTGAAGAGTCAAAGGTCTCTGGAAGCTGGAAGCCAGACATCATGTTGACCAGAAGCCAGCGATCGCGGGGGCTTTAATTAAGAAGGAGTCTATCGAGATGAAAGTTCCATCGCGGATGTGGGCATAAGCTTCAGAGAGTTGACCCCGTCTGGTAGCAATGCCTTTGATTTGCCTCAACAAGCTTTCATTTCGACCGTGCAGACATTTCATGTTTATCACAACTAAGGTGTCTGCGTTAGTGGCGGTTCACTTTGCCAACGAAATGGCCGCTTCCCAAGTCAAGGGAAGTCCAAGTCACATGAGCCGGGCTTCAGGGCCCCTGGCCCCTGGCTGCGGCTAGGTCACAGTGCAGGCTCGCAGCTTGGCCGTGGCTGTCCAACCGTGCAAAGACGAGAAGTGTTTGGTACACGTGCGGCACGCCTCGTGAAGTCATGAAGGACTCGGTGACTCAGAGCTGGCCTTGCCAAGAAGAGAAGACTTGGATGTACGACTGTGCCGTAAACCTGATCTTGACAGCGATTCACGAAAAAGTTCAGTTGATGCAATATCTTTTTGCATTCTGTGCACTGTTCAACTTCCGAGTTCAGAGGATTTTCCTGCAGCTGTGGGGCTGAACTTCCAGTCTTCCCCGTCTTGCAGCCTGATGTTTTGGCCACAAAGAGCTTGCATGCACCATGAACTACGCAGCTGGTGCAGAGCAGCTCTTCACGATTATATCATTAGTGGCGGCTTCCACAGCCTTGTCCGTCAGGCATTCCTGCTGAACCTCCTTGGGCGGCGAACTCGGATTCAGATCAATGCTCATCTCTACACAGGGCCGAGCAGCATGAAGTTTGGAACAGACATGTCCGAGCCTCCTAGACACATTGAGATGAAGACCCAGTTCAGATAGTTGCTAGTTGGCGTTATGTCGTTTCTCCGCAGCTGGCTCTCTCTCTCTCTCTCGCTCCCTCTCTCTCTCTCTCTGTCGCTCTCTCTCTCTCTCTCTCCCTCCCTCCCTCCCTCCCTCCCTCTCTCTCTCTCTCCCTCTCTGATGCGCTTGCCACAGTCCTCGGTTTCGAGCTGCCTGGCTCCCGAGCGCCAGACACTAGACACCGTAAGCCCTTACTCGAGGTCTTTCTTTTGCATGAACATTGCCTTTGTGCTGCCGGTGACGGGCCCTCAGTTCGTACTCACCGAATCTGCATTGTTCAGGATGCAATTAAGTCTTGCGCGCCTGAGTCTTCAGTGCTGACCTGTTGCATCAAGAGGAAGTCCCCGTAGAAAGGGTGTTGCTGAGCTGGGATGTTCTTGGGACTCTTGTGTTGCTGAGCACTGCAGCGATCCCAAAACGTAGAGTCAAGGGACAGAGACATTACACAGTGTCATGCAGAGACGTGCATGGTTCTGCATTGCCCGACAGCACTCAGGGTGTGCTACTGGCGGCTGACCTCGGATTCCCTGAGCTCGGGAAGGCCAGGGACGGCCGGCAGCCAATCCGACTCGGCTCTCCGAAGCACTTCTTTTCGTCGCTCGCCGCCAGCAGCCAGGCAGTTCCTCTTCGGGCTGCTCATCGCCATGGGCCTCGGTGGAGCGGCCGCTGCCCGAGCAGCCCAGCAGCTGCTGAAGGTGCGGGTGTGTCTCCGAGCTGAGCTGCAGCTGCTGCTCGGTAGTCTGAAAAACTGCAACTGGCATACTCTGTCGCACATGTCGCACCAAGGTCCTTGGAGTCATCTCTTGCCTTTGAGCCCATTGGCTGGTGAATGACCACAGTCCGCAAAACTAATACCAGTATCTCAGTGCAGGTGAGCGTTTGGCCGAAGTACTGTCAGAACTACATGCATCTGTTCCTTTGAACCACGTCTCTAGCTGCTGTTATGGAGTTCATTCAGCGGGCCTCGGGCAATTTACTCGGAGCTGTCCTAAGTCCTAGGTATCCTGCCCATACCATCTGCTATCGACGGGAATGTTCCAGAGGCGCTCAGCGCTCTTTGCCAGGATGGGACCTGAGCTGAGGGCTTTCGCCAGGTCCGGGTGCTGCCAGTCACTAGAAACGCTCGCCTGCACACACAGATAGATGCACAGCGCCGGCGGTTCGAAAGGCTGCGAAAGAGCAATAATATCACTACAGATCAAAAGAAGACTGCGGCCTTACAAAACCTCCTGCGGCAGAGGGATGACACAGTGGCATGTCTCGTATTTTCCTGCCGGAGAGCAAAGTGTGACCGATGTCAGGCATGTTCCGGAGCCGGGGTGTGCATGTTTGACATGTTGGCAGCAGGGAAATGTCGGGTTTCGATGCTTGTGGAGAACACGAACTGTCACGGTGTTGATTTTAGGGTGCTCCATTTGCTGGCATGTGTCAGGATCTACCCTAGCATCGTCTTTCTCAAATAAGGCAAAGAAACTTGCAAGGACATGGCCCTTGGCCCTATGCTAGGCCGCACAGTGTCGTGGGCAGTATTCAAAAATGGGGATGAGATCAGCCTCACATGTATCTTGAACTGGAACTGAATTTGAGTGTCGCCAACCATTTGGCTCAAGCGCCGAGCACAGCCAAAGCGTGCACAAGGCACAACTGTGTCTTCCTCGGTTGCAAGGTCCTTGCTCCGCTATGCCATCGTCACTACCTGGGCGTCGTACCAGAAGTGCAGGATTCATATTATGTGTATGTTTACAAATGTTTACAACTCTGTCCGTGCGTAGCATCCTTTTTTCGGCTTCGCAGCAACGAGTCCACAAGTCGGCGACTTGACCACACGATGCGAGGTGCTCCAAAAGGAAGTGATGCTAGGCTAGGCTGATTTCAGCCACTTTGGGTTGAAGGGAATTAGAGCGGGGGAAGGTTCAGATTGGAGAGCAGCCTTTGCCGTGACTTTCTGGGGCCAAGACCGGATATACATCGCTCGCCCGGCACTTGGCTCCAAAGCTTGATCTTTCATCGCCAGATCATCAGTGCAGATCGGCGACCGCGTTGATTGTAGGTTAGGTCCTCTTAGACTGAATTGAGTAGGCTTGCCAAAGTCGAAAACCCTTTTGTTCGAAGTTGAGACCCCTCTGATTGGACTGACGACGTACTTGCACAGGCACAGCAGCAATTAGGATTCAGCACCGTGATTTTTCTGCACCGGGTACCAGGGAAAGCATGTGCTGTTCGTGTTCTTTGTCGTCCACCAGATGTTCGCAGCTCGTCTGCACCCCGAGCCCTAGCCCGTGCCCCAACATCCCGAACCCAATACTATCCATGTGCATAACCATGCTGTCATCATCAACAAGCGATACGGCATTGCCTTGGAATCTTATCACACCATCGTATAATATCAGTGTGTCTGCACTGCCAAGATATCCTTTTTTAGATAGGGTTTTGCGGAGAACATCTACAGCAGCCGAGGCTTAGTCCATTCAACGGCTTGAGCTTTGTACCTTACCAGTGGATCCTTTCTCTGTTTAGAGGGGCTTCTCTGCGCCAAGTCCCTAGGCCCTAAACTCACAAAGCCCCATCATGCTGTAAGCGAACTGGCCTGTTGAGGACTGGTGTGAAGGCTATGACAAGCTGCACCCGATTCTGGAAGAGGCGCGCCCTGCAGAGGCTATCCCATCAAGCTGTTTAGAGGGCTTTGCACTTGTGTAGAACAGAAGGCAGCAGGTGATTGAGGGTAATTCGTGGCAGCAATACAGCGGCTCTAGCATTGTCAAGGAGTCGTGGCAGCTGTTAGCATCCACAGCGACTCACTAGCGTCACTGTGGGGATGATGTCGAGCAGCAAGTTTGCCGTCGCAGACTCGATTTGTACACCAGCAGCAGCAGCAGCGTGTTATCGAAAATCGATCCCAACGAATTCCCCAAGTCTCATATAGGCTGATCGACTGCCTGCATGGCTTCTGCACGCGTAGTAGGCCTTGATGAAGCGCAAGCCTCCACATACGCCCTGCACTTGTGGATGTTTCGAGACTGCTGCTGCGAAGAGCGACGAACACTGCGGCAGGCGGCAGAGCTTGCGCGGCAACATGGTGTGGTGGAGGACACCTTCGAGACAGCTTCCACATAGTAGCCGCACTTAGTAGCCTCGTCGTGCATACCTGTACTATATACTATACTTGAAGTGTGACGGCAGCAAGCAGCTGCACTCCCTTTGCTCCACGGATGGCTCGAACATCCTGATGCAGGACGCCCGCCTCCGCGTGTCGCTCGGCATCAGGTTCGTGTTTCGTCTGGGTACTTTCTCATTGTGAAGCCGCTGTGGCTCGAAAGCTCCAGAGCCCGAGCTTAGGTTGGACGTGGGCTGCGGGACGTCCAGCTTGGCCAAGGACATCTGGTCCAAGGGCTGCAGGCGTACAGCATCGCACAGCACAAAACCAGCATTGGAACTTCGAGTATGCTTGCTGCGACTGAACGTCGCAGACTAGAGACACGCAACTACGGGACGAAGGTGCTGGCTTGACATCGCACTCGTGTGCGTGTGTGTGTGTGTGTGTGAGGGATTTGGCTGGCATGGACTTTGCAGGGACCTGTGCTGCAATTTAGACGTTGGTTGTTGTTTCGGCTCCTTTGTGTTAGAGCTCGGAAAACGGGCGGAACCTTCTGAACCACAAATTTCGCGATGCTGCTTTCGGATCGTACACGTGTTGCTTCATCTCGACCTCCGACAGGGTGCACGCGGTGGACATCGACCAGGAGCAACTGGAGCAGGGGCGGGCAAGAAGTGACTCCCCCATGACTCGCTGTCGTTCCCGTTCCCACTCATGATCCTTCTGAGCCAGCCAACTTTCGGTTTTCAGCTGCCTAGTTCGTATGTGCTTTCTGTTCATGGGCAAAGGTCTTTCGGCAGGCGTAGAACGCTCTCCTCGCTGCAATCCGTCCGTGTCACGAAATGCGTCTCTACAGGATGTCATCCAAGCGATGGAGGCAGAGCACGCTGCTTGCGTAGGTTGGGAGCTGAGGCACCCTGAATCGACCCCGACAAGACAGGATGAACCGGAAGGAGATTTCGCAATCTGTTGCCCGTTTTTTCCCATGCCATTCGGACTGGCAGCCTGGTCCTGAAATTACAGAGGCCTTTCTTGGGGCGTGGTGAACATCACTGCCGAGAGGTGAGGAAAACTGTATGGTGAGATGTGGAGGTGTGCAATCCCAGGGTTTCCTGTGCTCTTTTGCGCATGTCGGGTGCTGCTTGAGTTCCGCACTGCTGCGTATTTCGGAGGGCTTCGTGATTGTAGGCTTGAACAATCATTCAGGGATTGGGGCGCACGGACTGTGTCAGAGCGATTGACGCAGCATAGCATCGGTAAAGGTGAAAGCGCTTGTGAGGCTTCTTCCATCCTGTACAGCATGTAAGTGTCGAAGCCTAAAGCCGCGAACAAGAGGACGGACCTGGACGAGAATGCATTCGACTTGGCTGCAGCCCTGGCTTCTCGATGTGACCGGGACCTTTGGTGCCAAAGACTCCTTCGAGGTGTCACGGCTGGGAGCTTGAAAGCAGTTCAGGCTTTTCGGTTCTACAATTCTACAAGTCGAGAGCTTGATCGTGCGTGACATGCCTACATCGCAACCACCGCAACGTACTCAGGGTTGTTCCGTTGGCGATTTGGGCCAGGCTTAGATCTTGGGTTTGACTATTCCACACCCTGACCCATGGTTTGAGCAAGGCCGTGGACAAAGGAACCTTGGATTACCTTCTTTGTGGGGAGCCTTTGCCTGAGCTTCTGGCATGCTCTGTCATGTTGCCTGGCACGGGCTGCTGACCTTCCTTGTAGGCCTCTGCAGACACTCAGTACCGTAATGGGTTGCTTGAGGGTGGCGCTGGTGCTCAGCGCACTGCGAAATGTCCGCACGGCCCTCGCTCCATGTGGCGTTCTGCCGGGACCCTCAGGACATGACGGCCAAAGCCAAAACCAGGGTTCCACTTTTTGGACACGGGCTCTGACATCCAGTAGACAGAACTGGCAGCCCGGAGTGTGCCGATGTCCCACGTTCCGCCAAGAGGCCACTTGCAGTGAATGGCAGAGCGACAGAAGCATGCAGTTCTAACCTGTAGATTTTCTCGCCGTTAGCGTAGAGCGCCCGCTTTCCGGACCGACTAGTGACTAGCCACCCGTTCCGGCATCCGCTGTTCGAGGCTAGTGGTGTCAATACATCCACTACCACTGTGGCAGGCGCATGTTCTTCGATGGTATTCTGGAAGTGCCAAGACGGGTTCTGGATACCCGAATAGTTGGTCATGCGTCATGAGGATGGGCAGAGTGTTGGATACCTGGGCAGTTCAGTGGATGATGATAAACTCTACAGTGTTGGATCAGCACGAGAATGACTACGTCGCCACCTGCCCTAAGTGCAGGGCTCAAGCTTTGCAGAGACACGCAAAATCTAGTTCATAATTTGCAGCTGCAGATATGTAATGTACCAAGCCTAGCATAAGCACCCCCTTACGATTTTTCCCAACCCACATCGCGCGACATGCTGGTCATTGCGAAGCCTTGAAGGCACGAGGGAGCTTCTGTCTTGCATGCGAGGTGGCAAAGACTTGGGTTTGTCGAAACTCTTCCGACCGTACTGGAGGGTTGCGGCGCTTGCAAAGTCCCCTCCCTTCTTTTCCATCCCTGCGCTGCTTTTTCCTTGTCCCCACTCCTGCGCACGACTTTCTCCCGATGTCGTTCACCACCGCCAAGACCGTAGCGCCGTAGCTCAAACCAAGGAAAATGTAGCGAAGTTCTGTTGCAGTCTGCCGAAGCGTTCCCAGCTTTCTGCTCCAAGAGGCAGCCCCTTTTAGGGTGAGCAATGGTGAAATGCCAAACCAAAATCCCGACCAAGGCATGCTCGAGATTCGGAAGGCATTTGAATCGATCCTCTTCCCAGTGGTCTTTAGAATGAACCATAGTGACTAGTGTCATAGTCATAGTACCAGTGCAATTCTGCCGATGCCTCGATGGTCAACGCAGTTGGAAACTTGGATATCCGTCTGTGGTCTTCCCAGACATTGCATCCAAATGCTCAGATCACGCTGGGTCAATACCGAAACTTGCATCCTTGGCGCTTCAACGGTCGTCATATTTACTGGAACGACCACACCTCACACTTGCTGGCCTTTCTGCGTTTGGGTCAAGGCTGTTGGACCCTGTGCAAATGCCAGCAACCGGTCAAGTTGAGCAAGATCGGCCGGCTTGTAGCCAACTGCCGTCGATCCGTGGAAGCGACGTACCAGACTTTGCAGATGAAACGAAGCCTCTGGCATGGTGGTGCCGGAAGGTTTTTCACCCTGCCATTGCTGTCTGGGAAACAGTTCCTTTTCAACCGAAGCCAAAGTTTTGAAGATATCCTGGCCGAGTTTGCTGCAGATCCGCCAACTATTCAGGACAGGTTGCAGTTGCACTCGTATCAAGCACGACCGCTGGAGACCAGTTTCTTCATGGCTGACGTCAGCATGCAATTGGGCTTCTTCGATCGTCCGCCCTTGAATCTGTGGACGCTTGGGAGCTACTTCTATCACACTGCTTTTATTCCAGCGCACTCTCCCTGCTGGGGTGGCGGTTACGTACCCCAAATTTGCTGTGATCGACGCATTACATTAGAGCGCCTCACGTGGTGTTTCGGCGACGTGGTAGACGACATAGTTGAACACTGTTGTGGCCGATATCTGGCGCATCCTCCTGCCGGTAGTGTAAGCCCGGCATTGCCGCCTGCTGCCTGGGAACGGGATATCTCCGTACACATCTTTTTGCAAAGCTTCCATGGAGATCGCTTTGCAGTGCTCCCTTTTGTGGATTCGGTGGAACGTTTCTGGCCCAAGAAGTGGAAGTCCAAGATATTCATGGCCGTGGACGACACTGCAGCGGATCGCCACATGTGTGCTGAGGTTTCGCCCAGAGTCGTTTGCGTTTATACTCCAAGCCTTCCGCGGAGGGGTTCTGCCATCGACTCCATCGAATGGAGTGGACGCTCTGCGAGCCAAAGATATCGCACACAGCTTCTACAGTACCACTATTGGCTTTCCGATCTGTACATCGCAGAACAAGTCGACCCACCCGACTGGGTGGCTTGGTTTGATGCGGACGTGGTGATCCACACTCCGCACGTGGAAGAGCTTCTCATGCCGCATGGATTGCCTGTAATGTTTGCACGTCGGACACAGGTGAACTCAATGGAGACGATGTCTTTAGGCTTGGACTGGGTGGGCGAGTTCATGGACACCTTCCCCCAGCTGGTTCGACCTGCCCATTTGCAGCACTTCCGCGAGTTCGTTCAAGCGACGTTTAAGGGATCCAACTTCCTGGACTCATATTATTCCTGGCGTGTAGCGATCGAAGAAGCCGCTTTGGTTCATGGTAGATCCTATGGCTATTTGTCGGAGTCTGAAGGACCTCAGAGCTCGTTTCCTGTCTTTCTGTATCACTTCCACCATGATGAATTCACTTGGGCTTTACAGGACTCTGCATCTTTCGGACTGCCCTTGCAAGATACGTGCTTGTCATTACGCGTGGCCAGTCACGTGCAACACTGGAAACACAATGTGAGACGTGGCAATATGACGGAGCAACTGTATGCACAGCGCGCACAGCGCTTGATGCAGCTGGGGGAAAGGAGCGGTGGCACTTTGCGTGTGGCCTTGTTGAGTGCCAACTTTGATCCGAAAGCGACGTGGAGTCAGTCAAGTTCGGCGCACTGCTTGGGACGCGATCGTAAGACGATGATCAAGAATTTCTTTGGTGAAAACTGTGCTTGCTGGGCGAGGTGTGGAGGCTGAGGTGCAAGGCAACCAACCTTTGTCTTAAAGCTTTATCTCGTGAAGCTAGGCATCTGAGCAGCACCTCTCCTTCGTATTTAACGTTCACTCTTGCGGTGTGTCTGCGTACCGAAGCCTGTGGCGATACGAGGTTCTAGCTAAAAGACAGTTAAAGTGACACCTAAACTTATGAAGCACGGGGATGCCATTGTGTGTTTGCTAAGCTTCACATTCAAGATGCGATGCATCTGTCGCAGGACTCAAGAACTCGCTGGTGCTGTATGCTCGGGAGGATTATTTGGGCATGAAGCCTTCGTTTCCAGAACCCAGAAAAGTCTGCAAATAAGAAGTGCTTCCAACGCCTGGCAACCTCTCAAAACGACCGCTCTGGGGCAATTCCGATGAGTTGGAGGGCTCTTGCTCTGAAGTTTGCGCAGTATGCGAACCTTGGACCACGGTCCAAGTTACTTGTCTTCGAAGTTTTCAGCCGCAGCTGTTCGCAACTCGAGCTCAAGGAGCCTGTCAGTAGCCTGTCCCTTGAACATCCTTGAACCCCAAACCTGATCTGATGTTTCACCCCAAACTCTCCAGGCCTTAAGCTGCTCGAAGATTTCCACTCTGGCTCCCATTATGTTTTCCCGCAGCCACGGTGCGCCCTATGGCTCCGGGTACGGCAAGGCATGGCCTCTTGCAGCAGTTTTCAAAACTTTTCATGCTTCCGATTCCTGATAAAGCTGCAAAGACGGGCTTGTATTGTTCACCAGGTCTAAGTGCCCAAGTGCATGTGATACTCTGAAAACAGTTCCTTGATGCGGCGAAAACCTTGCAGGGGAAGGGCGGCCGAAAAGGCTCCAAGGCCGAAGTCTCCAGGGTTCTGTCCACAGGCTTTCGGTGTTGAACACAGACTTTTTATTCTCTTCGGGAGAAGCCCTGCGTCCTCAGAATTGCTTGCAGCTGCGCATCCCTCGCGGCTTCAGGAGCTTCACAGCTGGCTATCATCAATGCCAGTGAACGACGGCGTTCTGTTGCGAACAGATTCATGCTCAAAACTTGTGAAGAGCCTGATCTTCCTGCAAACCCGAACAGGGCACATCCGGCAAGAAGGGCTTCAAGGTCGGCACTGCGGAATTGATGGCTCAGGGTGGTTTCCCGTTGAGGGGACATAGTGAGGTCGCATGTGTTGGTTGCAAAACATTGGGCAGTATATACTGTAGTGCTGCAGACTTATTGACAGTTTGTTATCCGTATGGGCTGGCTCATGGAGTTGCATGTCTCAGGTGTAATTACTGCAGAGACTCCAGCCGAGAATTCCATGAGAACCCAGACCTTGGGGTCGACAAGCATCGCATTTAAGAGCTTCCGCTTTCCTTCCAGCAAGAAGTTTAACCTGTTGCCAATGAAACATGCGCATGCCAAAGCAGCAATTTACTTACAACTGGGAGAGTTTGTTTCGGAAGTGAGTGATCGCCACACACCACTACCAGCTGCAGCTGCGGCAGGCACCACCACCGCCGCCGCCGCCGCCACCGCCACCACCACCACCACCGCCGGTGTCAATTGAAGAAGTATTAAGCAGATAGGTCTCACTGGACTCGATCGCAAAACAAGTGTCTTGAGCAATCGCAGTCTTTTTCAAGAGGCATCTCGCACGGAGCTGTTTCCCGGCAATGTGGGCAGGTGTCTTCAACACCCAGCGAACAAGCATAGGTGCACAAATTACGACTATGCAATTCTCGTAGCAGAGAGATAACGAGCATGCCCCGAAAGCCTGCCATGATGAAAAGGCACGACGGCTGGATTGCCGAAGTATGAAAACAAAGCTCAAATCATGCAACACATGCGAACAAGTACAATGTAATCGCTTTGGATGTGTAATGCGACTATAGATAGCAAGACAGGACGACTGAAGAAACATAGGAGGGGAACACAAACAACGAATCATCCGCCCAAGATGTGGATCCGGGACCACCAGTTACATGTTTCTTACCCAACTCGGTCAGACTTTATGTCATGTTTTGTGCATAGTCGCAGCAACAGCAATCGAGCCTTGAAAGTTGTTTTGCACATGTCCTTGCGCAAAGCCCCTCTGCTTGGCAGGGTTTCGGAGATCCACACCACTCGATCACCCAACTGTTGGTTTAGGCAGTTAATCAAGTCAACAGCCATGCGAGGCACCCCCGGTGCTCGCTAATCCTACGGCGCCGGCTCCGGTGCTTCACGCCACCAGCTCCTACTCTTACGCCCCTGGGCTGCCTCAGCATTCAATTCCAGCCTTGACATGTGTGTCGGAGCCAAACGCACGCAAGGTCTTTCCAGCTGAGAGCTCCGGCAGCAAGCAGACCACAACATCTCCAGGTTCTTTCGTGCATCTTTCTAGGCTTTCAGACTGGGAGCGATTCGTCCGTTTCTGGGGCTACTTGTCCAGGATCAAGATAAAACGCCAAGTTGGCGTTTGGGAAAACAGTGTCTCCTCTGGAGTAGACAGCAGGCCAGCCTCAGGGCAGGCTGTCTACAACTGAGTGGTCGGCAATAGGATGCACTCGGTAGTGTCCAGGCCAACCCAGACTGTGAAACTCCCACGGATGTCTTGGCTCATTGATCGCAGGGGACGGATTGACGTCTTGACACCTGCCTGGCATTGTCGGGCTTTGCGCAGACCGGAGAGGAGTCCAGATCTCATGCTTCGTCTGAGGTGCGAGCCTTTGGAAGTTGAAGCTTGGTGGTAATGGGTCAGGGAAGCGTAGCTTGCGCCATCCACTCTGACGCAGGTTTGGCCACGCAGGATTCAAAGGTGTTGCACTGATCCTACTACCTGTGAAGAACAACCACATAGTTTAATTGACGAACTCGTTGCAACAATGCACTCAAATTCTGAATTCTGTTCCCTCACAACGTTGTCTGACTGCCCGGGATATCAGACATGGCAGTCGTTTTCTGAAAGTTGTGATGGTCACAAGGACCACGGACTTCTGAAACTCAGATTGAGTTGTTCCGTGGATTGCCGCGGTTATAAAGAATATAACAGTTACCTTCACATTCAATGCCGGTTCTGCCTTCATGGCTGTATTTTTTCAGTAATTTGCTTGTTCCTTGAATGCTTACGATCGCTGGTAGCTGCTACTACCACCACCAACTATCATTGCCACTGCCACCACCAGTCCACCACTGCCACCAAAGGTAGCCCTGCAGCAACGACTGCTTGCCACCGCCGTTGATTTTTGGGGTCTTGCGCAGGACGCCACTGGGCTTGGCTGAGGCATTGATCCCGCTGCAGTCGCATGGCCTGCAAGTTGTGCAATCGCTCCGGCGGGCAACGATTTCTCAGTTTGGCTCTAGGTAACAAGGAAAATTTGTGTTTGATTCTGTGACGGAGATATCGGACAGGTCGCCCAGACTAAACTGTCCTGCGAAGGAGGAGCAGGGAAGAGCAAAAGTTGCAGTGTTCTGCCAGAAGTGGGTGCAAGATTCTGAAAGTTTTCGTTTTCAGAACCGGCATTACAGGACCATCTGCCAAGCAGTTGAGTGATATCTGCGTTCCGTTTTCTGCTTCCACGCTAGGAATTCTTATTCCCAGGGATGCCTTCCGCTCGCCTCCCTGTATGCATTGAGGTTACCGTCGGGAGGGTTCAAAATCACCGCCACTTGGACAGCAGAAGGTGGTTTACTAGTAATTTGCAAGTCTCTTGTTGGCTCAATTCTATTCATTATCGGCAACAGCTTGTTTCTGGGAACTCCGATCGGCTATGTGGCCCCCCCATGACCCAGAAGCGCCTGCAGGCCGTTTTGCCAGAAGCTTCAGTGGTTGGTAGGGATTAGCCGGGTGGCCTAAACGGCGGGGATGGCATGCACCGTCAAAGCTGCGGTCCAAAACGGAAGCCTTGCCAACCCCAGAGCTGCTGCATGGGCGCATGGGCTTGAAGCCGAGTGGCGCGGCGAGGCATTTCTACTCGCTGCAGCGGGTGCCAGCGAGACGGGCCCAGCCCTGGCCATGGTTGGCAGCGAGGCACCACAACCAAACTCAAAGTGAGCCCATGAGCTTCGCTGTCGAGACTGGATCTGAGTGAAATCATCAAGTTATCGTCTCTTTGGTCCCTGCCGGAGGCTCTATAGACTCAACCCCCAGCCTGCGAGGACGAGGAAGCTCTGGGCGCACTTCTGGTTCTGAAGGCCGAGACAGAGAAGTGTGGAGTTCCCAGGGGCGAACGCCTTCAAGTACTTCCGTGATGAAATTTTCTCAGTGTGGACCGCAGCCACATGTGCATCGTTGCGCATCTGTCCTGAGATGTAATTCTTAATGGATGCATCTATGAATGTATGTCTGTTTGAGAGTACACTATGCTTGCCTGCATTATGCATATCACGGACCAAGTGCCTTCAATCTGATAATCTGCATATATGGAAACCACACGTACATAGAGACAGATTCAGGCAGCAAGAAGTGGGTCGAGCTGTACTGTGCCGTATATAGGTCTGCGCACAATCTCAGAGACATTACCTCGAGCTTTTTTAGCATGCATGCGTGGTTTTTTGGCAGACAGTTCGAAAAGCAAGGGAAACATAGCTAAGCCGGCTTCAGGCTGCTGCGCAATTTTTGGGCCGTGGCGGCTCGGCTTGGGCAGGCACTCTGACTGTACCAAAGCGCACTCTGAAGCGGCCAGCGCCCGATATTCCGAACCTTCCTTGGTTGAAACCCCTATCCCTGTCTCTGTCTCTCTCTCTCTCTCTCCCTCTCTCTCTTTCTCTTTTGACTTTGAGGGCCTCTGTCACCAAAGGATCTCAATCTGCCGAGTACAGTGTCATCCGATCCTTGAGCTTGGCCTTGTGTGACATGCGAAACGAAATCAGCGAAGTGTCCTCGCCGTGTCACAGCCGCACAGGTGATGCTGAATGCGAGGCAATGTGTCGGCGATGCCGGGATCTTACCGTTTTGTGCCCTCCGATGCAAATGCAAACCCAGCTCCGCAGTCAGCAACTCGCAGTGTCCAGGTGAGGTGCTCGTCGGTGCCTTGATGGCAATTAGCATCCAGAGCCTGGCTACAGTATAAGGTGTAAGTGCAAGCAAGACCTGGCATCCTGCAAAAGTCTGAGCATCGGTGACTGAATCCAGGAGTGCAGGAGGGATCGAAGCGGATCTCCTTCCCTTGCAACAGCTCATTAGTTTCTTCAGTGCTGAGGGTTGACACCGCGCCCGGCCGAGTTGGAAACAATAGCCGCCAGGCGCGCTTATTTGCCGAGCTGGGTTCGTTGGCTTGGTTGGATGCGTATTGATCACGCCTTGCTTGTGGACGGTGCTTTCCTGTCACCGTGATACCGGCAAAGCCGAGGTTGCCGTTGTTTGCAAGAGAGCTTTTGCGTCCACTCCTAGACTCAGACTTCGACATGCTGCGACCTGTCTCTTTCCGATCTTCGTACTGATAGTTGAAGCAAGGGAATCGTAGAGTGTATACGTGTGCATGGGAAGGTTTGTGCGTGTCTGTGCGTATCTTATGGCAGGTGCCTCAATCTTCTCAAGGGCCGATGGCTGCTTGGCGTCTAATTGGCCAGTGTCGGTCCTTCTCTTGACTGCCTGGTGGATCCGCGGAGCCAAGCGAGCCCCAAACAGAACCGGACTGGTGCCAGAACTTCCCAGATAGCTGGAAGGTGATTTGCAGCTAGCAGCTAGTGTTAGCCGCAGCAAAATATGTTTCACATCAACCAGGTTTTAGGGATCCTGATTCGGAGTGCACAGGCCCGACACCCTTAAGCTTCAGAGACTTCAAGATTTCAAGAGCTAGCCAGAGAATTGGTGACGGACCATGCATTTTCGCCGACACATCGCTGCGAGTCCCAGAGCTGAAATTCCAAGCCGACTGCAGGGCCGAAAAACCGTCAAGCTGAGGTCCTTCTTCGAGCTTTGGGAGCGCCTGCTGCCCCAAGAGGCCGCTCAGGGCTGCTTGCTCGTCGTTGGAGCATGCACGCCCAAAGCCGGCAGTGTTTTGAGGTAGTGCGGCCACTTCGCCAGCGCGGAGGCGCCATCACTAACTGAGACAATCTGAGACCTCAGTGCCGTGTGAGGAAGGGGAAAGGCACAACTTGTCAGGGATACCCTGTCCAGTCTCTCTTATGCCTCTTCTGACTCTTCCGCACCTGCATCCAGATGTTTGGTTGATGTTTCATCAACAGGCCCTCGTTACGGCGGCCCTCGTTCCGGCACGAATGGATGTGTTTGTTCTCTGATACCCCTTGATGTATAGGGTCTGAGATTCAGCACTCCGGATGTTCGAGCATGCTGCGCCGTCTGTCGTGGAGCGTGCAGGGGACAAGGATGCCCACTTGAAGTAAGCAATTTCGACAGATTTCGACCGCCTCGGCCTGCAAAGTGCAATGAATTGACACAACGATGACAAGTGGAGACCCACATTTTTTCGCAGTGATTAAGTGGAAAACCTGCACGGGTGAGCGGGGCCTGGGCGGTGCAGGGAAAGGCTGAGCACACATCCAAACAGCAGAAAATCCGGTGCAGGAGGTGGATCTTCTGAACCTGATTCGGGGGCCTGTGGGCAAAGTCCTGGAGTGGACCATCTGACGGCTTCGGCCATTTGGTCGGAGTTCATTTTGGACTTCGGGCCGACGATTTGGCCGGTTCCAAACTACGACCGCGCGTTGGGGGAATGAAATGTTCGCTGCTGCTTTGAAGACTCGCAGCTCAAGCAGCATCATTAAAAAACAACCTCCCAAAACTGATTCACCTGGTGATCTTGAAGACTCTGCGAGAAGTCTTGCATGATTCCTCCTCGGTTGATGTTTCAGAAATTGTCGGACATCTTGTACACGTCATGGCTCCGAATTGAGGGTTCAGGAATGCTGCACCTGTTACGAAACTGGCCACGACAAAGGGTGTCAGCGATCGTGTTAGAGACTTCAAGCGATCAACGCATGACGCCACGTTGTTGTGGTGTCTCGCTCCGAGTATGTACTCTGAACATGCGTCACTTCACGTGAATGTACCGACAAAAGAACTGAAAAATAACACATCGGTTGAGGTTGCGGAAGGCTCTCGTGTCTGGGGTGGGTAAGTCCTATAGGTCAACATCTCAAGAACCCAAACCCCGAGGTTTTGTCTTCCTGGCTGTGCAGCCCTTTGCGCTGTCCCTCTCCTACCACACGACAAAGTCTGCTCCACAAGCCAGCCAAATGCCCGACATCCTGACGGGGCGGGGAGGGGGGGGGGGGCNGGGGGGGGGGGGGGGGGGGGCCAAAGCTTGCCACCACCATCCTCGGTGCTGGAAGAGTTTTTGGGGGGTGAGAGGAGAGATGAAGGTTCTAGATGCGCCAGCGTTGACGGTTTCGAGCACCATAGACATAGATCACGTGGTCCGAAATCCCAGCAGGCATTCTTTGCACGCGCTTCTTCCTCGTCGACCTAGCAAGTGCCCCGTCTAATTTTGTGGGTTTCAGCCCGTTGTTGAGTGTTTGCTGCAGTTGTGTTCCTACTTCCGGGATTTCATGTGGTATTACACCCTCCAGGACAGTAGAGGGAGAGGTCATGCGTTTTGGAGCTGGACATCTTGACACAGGTGTACTCTGGAAGGCTACCACTAGTTGCAGCTACTGCGAGGTGCTGCATGGTCCCCTTACGAAGTCGACAAGAAGGTGCCGATTTTCCGACAAGGGGACTTGCTGCACCTTGGCAAGGGAGGAAGAGCAGATGCTGTCGTTAGCTGTAGTTGGAGGCGCTTCTTCATCCTAGGGTCTCGAGGGCCCAACATGTGCAAGTAGCTTGATTTCGATGCAACGTAGGGTCAATTCTTTGCCAGACATCCCAGTTCCGGATGCCGAGGTACGTCGGACAGGCGCCGCAGGCGATGCTCACTTGGCAAGTCATTTCCACAAGTATACTTTATTTCGAGATCAGCGGTTCAGGAAGGCCAAGACCCATGCCGGGTGTTTAGTATGCTTTTCTACCTGAAGATATCCGATGATCGATCCGGCGCATTTGTTCACAGAGTCCCGAAAGATCCTGGCAGGATTTTGAATCGGACAACCACGACGCCATGCGCCAGGTGTGCTGTGTGGTACATTCGCTGCAGGTTGTAGCACGTTATGTGGACTTTGTCAGGATCCTCAAGTCCTAGACCTAGGGTTCTTTTCGCTTCCCCTTTCGAGGATTGCAGGGCATTCTGTGTTACAGCTTCCAGGCCCTCTTCTGCAGACTCACGGAACCTGGTTTGCCAGGTGCTCTGGATTGACTCGCAGCTGGGTAGCTCTGAACAAATCAGGGTCTGGAACGTACGAGCAACATCCTCCTCGGCATCCAGCAAGGACTCCAGTTTGTAAAGCAATGTGTTTTGCACAGGAACATGACAATCATGGAACCTCGGTGCTTGAAGGATTTGGAAGCAGATCTGCAGGGGTGGAAGTTCATACTGTTTGCTCGCGTGCCGTTGTCTTTCGGAACTCCTTGCATGGGTGCCCCTTGTCCAACTTGGGCCGACGTCTACGGAGCCAAGGACTAAGGAGGGTTTCAGGCTACGCCTTTCCCGTTCCCCATTCACTGGGCCAGGGCAAACACCTGGAAGGCGCTCTGGTCGAGTATTCAGAGGTGGAGGACTGCCGTACCCGACCTTGCCATAAGCCCGACACACAGGAAAGGATCTGCTACGCACGATCCCCGACAACGCAACAATGAAGCTTGTTAAGCAGCGTTTTGCAGAAATGTAAGTCTCTTCTTCCCAAGTTATGTGAATTTGTCTGGACCCGAAGGCATGGCATGCGTGGTGCAGGTCTTGCTAAGTTGCAGTTCTGCTACTCGCACGGAATCCACAATAGAGTCTTGAATGGACAGGAGGAGAAGATTTTGATGGCGCTCGAGCTTCCTTCCGGACAGCAGGCGGCCTGCCCGAATGCGAGGAAGCCAGGAGCAATCGTAAGCCCTAGAACCCGATCGCTGCACAGACCCGCGTAGTTCCTTTGCGACATTTATGCAGGCAAGGCAGTGAAAGCAAAATCTGAATGGCCGAAACCACGGCTGAAGCGAACTCAGGCCTGAGACACGTAGGATGCTGCAGAGATCGGAGGTCATCTATGCGGCGGCACCGGATGCCTTCGATACCTCGGTGGCGCAGGCTGCTGCCTTCATGGAGTGGGCTCGTGGGGTTCGAGGCAGTCTATTGGCCAGAACGTTCTTATCTCATCCTCGTCACCAGTCAATCCGATGCTGTTGCCAGCGCATCCGCACTCCCTCATTGACTCACATAGACGTTGCTCAAAGACGAAGGCCTGTGAAGGCACGCCGTACCGGAGGATTTTCTGAAACAAGGCCAAACTTGCAACCCCCCCAAAAACCTCGAACCTGACGTCAGCCTGGGCGCCCTGCAAGCCCCAGCCGACGCGTGCAGAGCTGCGGGCTCGGTGCCCCCGCTTGGCTGAAGGCAGAAGCCCGGGATCCGCTGCTTGGTGACAGAGACTACCAGCAAGCAGGACTACTTTGGCCGAGCCATAATGTGCGGCAAGTAAGCCCTCCGTGGGATCAGCCTGTCCTCTGCAACTTCTGTCGGAAATACTGGTTCTGCAGTTTCCAGCTTCAGACTCACTCAATGGCACCCACTCAGTAGCCCAGACCAGGTCAGTACTTAGATCATATAGTTGGGCATGATGGGCGTCAGGCGTCGGAATAAAGGATGAAGGGTTGTTTTGCTGTTGGGAACGGACGGTCCTTGTCAATGTGGGTTTTTGATGGAAGACTGATTGGAGGATACTCGTGGAGAACAGCCTTTACCAGAGACGACGGAGCTGAGTGCCACATTTGGAGATGCTCGGCATTGCAGATTGTGGGAGTTTGCACCTGCGACGGGTACTCCAGCATAAAGCTGAACTTGTTATTGGGGACGTGCCAAGTGTGCGCATTGCGATACCTCTGGCGGCCATGCTTCTAGGATTCTAGGTCTTACTAAATTCGGAATTCAAGCTCGGAACGCTGAAGTTTTCCAGAAGAGAGACCATGAGGTCAGGATGTGCATGAAACCGGCATGAAGACGGATTTAACACTGCCGTTGTCTTCATATGTGGAGATCAAGAAGACGACACACCTGAATGGTTTGAAGCCCGTCCGCATGCAGCCTGCGGTACACATTCGTTACGGCTGCAGGGGATGGTTTAGACAATGCATGAAGCCTGACGTTTGCAAGTCCCTCTGCTGGAGACATGCCCTCAGAGTCTGCCCAATCGGTGTAAATCAGCTCACCATGCTGACCCTCGCACTGTGCTCGGCAGATTCAGAGCCATCAGAAACCGAAGCTACCGTAATCCCAGACCGGAGAAGCACAGAAGCTTCCTACAAGGAATGGCGCTTTCAAGCTCATGAAGTTCTGGCTTCAGGCAGAGTGGCTCTTTTCTGAGCCGCGAAGTGTGCTTCTCACGCGCTCTTGACGCGTGTTGAGTGAACATGCGAGAGACCACGGCTCAGAACCCGGTGATGCTACGATTCAGGACAGTGCATGTACATACCAAGCGAAAGCTGGAACCTCGCGCAGCTACAGCTGCAACTTCTGGAGCTTCAGCCTTTGAAGCCTTCACAGGTAGCACTCTGCCGTGCTGGATGTGCCCTCGTGGGGCTTGCAGAGGGCAGTGTGGCGCCGGTGGTGGAGAGTGTCGGGGCTGCGCTTCCGGTTTCTTCGGACTATCAAGGCTGCTATGTCTTGATGTCAGCAGGTCGTGCAGGGCATGATGAAGTCCAAGTTCTTCGGACTTGCAAAGCAGAGCCTGGCTTCTCCAAAGCTTCTGCAAACTCCGGCATCTACTCCAAGACTCCGGAGTGCTCAAAACTCGGCTCCGGCTAGTCCTGCGGTTTGCAAGCCGAGGTTTCTTACGGATGACCGAGGCGGACATGGAATGGCGCATGAAGGACTTTGCGATTCATGGGACTTCAGCAGATTGAAGTTGTCATTTCTCAGGCTAGGCGTTGCTCATGCAGAAGCGCGAAGCAGCTTCAATAGAGGAGTTTCCTCACGGCTCGATGTGATGTGGGGTTCTTCGAAAATCCACACGACACCAGGGTTCCATGCACATGCTTGATTGGTCCAGCAGTACTAGACAGTAACAGGGATGGGAAGCTTGAGCAGCTTGAGTTTGACAGGACAACTGCAAGGTAGGCTGCTTGTGCTTGCGCCTGCGTTTTTTTGCAAGGAGGCCTTCGACGACATGATTTGTGAGCGGGCATGGGGTGCCTTGACTGTGCATCGGCTTATCGCCTGCCGTGGACTGTGGTCCGTTGGTCCTCTGCATTTGCCATTGCCACTGAGTCACTGGATACTGCGCGGGCGTGGGCAGGGTGTAGGGAGAGGTGATCGAAGCAGATATTGCCATCACAACAGGAGATCAACCACCTCCACTCTGTAGCGGAGGGGTTGCAGCCATGTCATATTCGCGTGCCGAACCCCAGTCGGCATTTGCTGTAAACAATTGTAAACTCGAAGGTGAGAGGCAGGGCATACTCTAGGCCTCTAGGCTGTTGGGCTTGGGGCACTCGACAATGAAATCTGAATCGACCCTTACCGAGCATTGACATCGAACGAGAAGCCTCGATCATGAATCAGGCGCTCTTCTTCAATCCTTGGCACAGCTTCTTGCGGAAACAAGCGACGGGCAGTGTCTCGTGCAGCTGTGGAAGGCGAGTGCCTGGAGCTTTGGCAGTCACACCAGCTTCCAGCTTCAGAATCCATAGAGTTGTTTAGTACTCAGCCTTCCCTGCTGTCTGACTCCGTGACTCTGTGACTCTGTGATTGCTGATTTTCGGCTGATCGTCCCGCGTGATTCTCGCACAGGCCCGTGGCTTCGGCTCACCGGTCCTATGGCTGACACAGGGACTGTGGAGTCTGGGCTCTGGGCATTCAGAAGCCGCCAGTTTCCGGATCCGGTTTCTCGAATGTTTGGGATGCAGGCATTGCTCCCGACATGCAGCGTCGCATCTGAACCCGTGTGTCGCTCCGCCAGCGCCAAGGTCGCGCTGCAAGTCTCGAAGGGATGGGGCACCTTGGCCCATTTTCGTTATGCAATGCTGCAAGCATGGTTCTTAAATAATGTCTTCAAAGACGGGGCTGGGCCAAGGCGACTCGAGTTTTTGGGTAGGGCCTGTAAATGCTACACAGCATAGAACCTTGTCTTCCTGATGGTTGAGGCGCATCGCGGATTGAGGTGCTGCCTTGTCCGCACCGAATACTACCATGTATAAAGGAGTGAAACGAAAATGTAACTCTGGAAAGCCCCGTGTTTGCCAGCCAAGCCTGGAGTTGAAGTCGCTCCATCTCGCGAGGCGCTCTGTCGCAAGCCTTGGATGCCGAGTGCTTCGAGAAGCGTGCTGGGCAGCTTTTCGCTGAGGCCATCGGCAGATCGATCTCTGAGGGTCAATTGAAGAGGGTGAGTGAAAGGTTTCTGCTCGGCTTCTGCCACAGATGCGAACACCACATTCGATTGAAGCTCCTTGGTGAAGCTTCGCCTGCCGAGCTGCTCCTGCTGCTTCAACTCGGGTTTCGTGGCATTTCTGGCCCAGGACTGTTTCAGCAATTGCTGCATTTCATTTAATGAATCGCAGTGCCTTTGAGCAGTATGGAGCCTCCTTGCGGGCAAGATCCACTACGATTCAGGCCGACCTTGACGAGAAGTTCCCGATGATGGTAATGCCTTCTGCCACATGTTTGAAGATGACACAGGTACGGACACACGAAGACCTGTTGGAAAGCGGTGCGGTTTGCAAGTTCCACGAGTACATGGGCAAAGCAGCGTTCGTGTCTCACCAGTGGCTCAGCGCCAGACATCCGGATCCTAATTTTGAGCAGCTTCGGACTTTGCAGATGGCGCTGGAGAATGTCATGTCAGGCGCGAGTCGGGTGAGTCTTTCACCAGCCATCGAGCTTTGGTTTGGTCGCTTGAAGTGCCCAGCGGCAGCTGACTTTGATGCAGAGAAGTTGTACATTTGGTACGATTATTTCTGCATACCGCAGGGCCGGAATGCGGATCGGCAGCTTGCGATTGGGTCTATCCCTTCTTACATCTCCCGGTGCTTCTTCTTTTTGATCCTAAGCCCTGCTGTCAAGCACGAGCAAGGGCACAGACTAAGCTTCAAAAACCTGGAGCAGGCGCTGTTGGTGCAGGTTGGAAAGGGTTGCTCGGGACCTGACCCGCACAGATGGCTACACTATCTCTGTGGAGATTGCTTCAAGGCCCGCCCTGGTTCGGCAACTGGGTGGGATTAGCGCTTCAGCTTTGAAGCAGACAGGGAGAAGATGGGGCCTGTCATCAGCAGAATGATCTGGAGTAAGCTGCACGACTTCCTCATCAAGCGCGAGTACCCCAAGTACAGAATGATGCTGAACCTCCAACATCAATACCTGGCAGGCACCGGGGTGGATGCCACGTATAATGTCGTGCCGAGTTTTTCCACGGAGGTTGACCCGTTTACGGATCCAGCCGGTTTTGTGGTAGCTAGGTTCCCGCATGATAACGGCCTTAAGAACATCAAGGAGCGGGACGAACCTTGGCTATGCAGTTCTGAGAGATGACACCTTTCGGGTGGAGTCGCTTTTGAAGAGCAGGGCGGATGCCAATGAGGTCGCGACCAAAGAGAAGAAGCACGGGTCACCGGATCGGAAAGAAAGTCTTTCGCCTTGTTTACATCGTTTGTTGTAGTTTCTATTTGTTTCTCTGATGCGCTTTGATGCGCTTCTGCTGGTCCTTCCGTTTCCACACGACTCGCTGTGCTGTCGACATCCTTCCAAGAAGCAGAAGCATGACAAGTGTGGCCCACCGTTGACTTGACCGCGAAATCCAGCAACATTGCCGTGATGCCGAGACCCCAACATTGAGTGTCGTCTGACGCTGGGATGCGTATCCTTGCGTTTAACCGGGCCGTTGAGCTGTTTCAGCTGTGAATGCAGGAGAGCATTTGCAGGGAAGCCCACTATGTGCCACAGATGCTGTTTACGGGATTGCTAGGATTTGCTCGGTCCAGCTGTAAGTGTAAGCAAAGCCTCTCCGTGCAGGATGTGTTTGTTCACTAATAGCAGGTGTATATGTGTGTGTGCGTGTACCCCGGGACATGCCACACATCTTCGCCGTATCGTTCTGAGTCGATGGAGGATGCGCACATCAGCAGAAAGAGCTCGGTCCTGTCTATCGCCTCCATATTCAGCAGCAACAGGGTCATGAAGCCGCTTCTGTTAGCAAGAGCCAACGTCAAGGCCCGTGATTATTTTGGTGGTACCGCTCTCAGTGTAGCTGCTGCATACAACAACGCTGATGCAGTACGAATCCTTTGGATGGCAAGCATCGATCCAAGAGTGAGGGCTTTTCCGGGTGCAAGTGCCTTTAAACTGGCTTGTTGCTTTGACAGCCTCCAGAGCATGGAGGGGATCATGAGATGCTTTTCGGTCAGCTTGCGATTCAGCTTGCATTTTGCTCTTGCCTTTGTCGGCGATGGCGACACGATCTGCTCTTTGATCAAGGCTTCAGCCGGCATCAACGAGCAGCTCGAGATTCCACCGGGGCATGGCTCTTGGTGGATGCTTCTGAAGGGGCTGGCTCTCAGGCACTCTTTCAGCCCCTCTGCTTTGACCTACTTGGCCTACCACCATCGCGGCGCAACACCGCTGATGTTCAGCATTGTGACTGGCAAATTCGGAGCTACTTCGATCCTCCTTGAGGCGGGTGCACTCTTGGATATTCGGAACTCCGGGGAAAGACGGCAGAAGACATTCTTCGAGAGACCCAGGCTCCAGTCTCCTTGAGCTCACCGTGTCTGTCTCCTTCCTCGTTCGCTCAAGAGGCGGAGAGCGATTCCGATGCAGACCCGATGATCGTGCTTGCAATGTTTTGAAGTTCCTAAACTGTATGGAATTTCATGCAACACTATCAATTTTCAGGTCCGGCTGGTCCTGTTGAGCCTGGAGCACGTCTCTGGCTGTTCAACATGACCGAAGGACTGTGGCCGATGGAGCCCCGGGAGGAGCCCTTCAGTGCCCTCGTTTCACCACAGAGCCTCGGAGTTGGCAAGGGCCAAAATCGAAGCTCGAAAAAGAAAGCAGAGATGGCCAGTCACAGGCTGCTTGTCGACGGCGTGCGCTCGGCATGCTTGGCAACAGCGAACATGATCGTTGTTAGAATCGCAGCCGTGTATGGCAACAAACTAGCTTGCCGTCAGGAAAATTCACGATAGCCAACGGAAGACCGCCGTGGCACCCTGGCCTTGTGTAAGCATCCCAGGTACATCCATAGATTGTTCGGACATTGGCATTTGGAAGTATGCGAGGAAGCCGATCTCATCCATCCTTCACGGTGTTGCGTGCATTCGCCCCCCGAGTTTCTCGGATCCCAGCGGTACAGACGAGGCTAGCCTTCTTGCCTGGAGTCTTTGTGGACAGTCGGGTGCTTAACGATTTCCGACGGGACGGAGATCAGGAACAGCATCCTGGAAAGGGCTGGGCATTCAGCTCTGTCCAGAGGCCCAGAGGTCCAGCACTGGCAAGGCTTGTTCGTAGTGTGGGGTAGTGTGAACCTGTCCCGGGAAGATACCTAGGCTTTTGTCAGCCACCTTGAGATTGCCTCTGCTGACAGCGTCGTGCATTTCCCCAGATCCACAGCACTATAAGTTGGATGTTAGTGCGACAAGGAGCATCAGCACGTCAGAATGCCTTTGTGGTGTGGGCAAGTAGGTGTTGAAGTGTCCTAATGCTAGTATTTCACAGAACCCAGAGGAAACATAAAATGCTGCTTGGATCTTGGGCCTTCCTCCTAGATGAAGGTGTTTGTCGATTGTTGTCGCACAGCAATCGACTGCCGTTCTGAAACAGCAGCCGTTTGCAGCGGGGGGACCCTGTTGCAACCAAGGAAGCATGCACAGGACGAGCTTGTCTTTGAGAATTACTCAAATGTGTACATGTGTCTAGAAGCCAAAGGCCGTCCGACAGAATTTGAGGTCTGTTGAAAGTGTGTGTTGCTACTCGTACTCGTATCTCCCAGCTCACCCGATGGCTTTGGCGGCCCCGGCTTCGTGGGTTCACTCGGCGAGCGCTGTGCCTTACACTGCTCCAACTGGAAGCAGGAGCTCGGGTGGAGCCCTGCGGAGCCCGGGGGGTTCTTCGTTTGGTCTTGTCTCTTTCGGGAGTTCGAGCTCCCGGAAGTTGCTCCGAGCAAGTAGACTTTGTTGGACCACAAAGCGTTCAGGGACTTTCCCACCGTCAGGCCAGCATCATTTCCCTAGCGCAGCAAGTCTGAGGAAATGCATGGGTGTTCTTGGACACCGTGTCGTTTCGCGCAATGTCTGCAAGAGGTAGAGTTGAATAATCACGGAATGTTGGTTTTCTACAAGCTCGTGCGAAGTACGCAAGAAGAGTGACAGATGCCGTTAAGTACCGGTTGTACTCGTAGCACATGTAGGGTGTGCGTGTCGCTTCTTGTCTTGTCCTTTAGGGCGCATCTTCAACAAACTGACAGCATGCATTCACAACCCATGCGCACGTAGGCTGTCAGAGGACGTGACTTTGGGAACCTTGTGGATGGCAACGGTCGTCGAATTCGCTAGATCTTGAAGTGGGGCACGCGAATCTGCATGCGTTTTCCTGTCACCGTCACCCCGGAATTGGTTTCGACACCTCTTGTGCAGTCATCTCTGTAACTTGGTTCGGTGGCGATTTTGAACGCTGGTAGTCACCTGGTAGTCAGTACCTCGTGGTCGGCAGATCGATACCATTTCTCAAGTCCCGCCACCCCGCAGGAGCACCAAGCCGGACACCAGCGGCCCATCGACCAGCAAAACGACCCTCGCCACAGCGCATCTCTCAGATCTGACTCAGAACTGGTCTCGAGGCTCATTTTTTCGTGGACCCGGGTTTAGGGATTCGCAAATCGTCGAGGACCTTAAGAGGCAGTACTGTAGAGGGCAAATGAGACTCCGGCCCTTTACAGCCTTGTCTAGCACAGGCACGACAAGCAATTTCATCTTGCATTTCATTCCACGACCTCACACCCTCGCTCTCAGTGACCCCCGAGATTACTCTCCCCTGCAACAAACTGCAGGCGGATGCAGCCTATAGTACTTAATTATGCCATACTTATTCTTTTAACACATACACGCACATGAAGCGGCTTGGATCCAGAAGTGCGAAGTGCGAAGATGCGCGAGCAGAGTGGATCGTCCGCTTTTCCTTCCAGCTGTGCAGCGAAGGTGCTTGGTCTGGCAGCAGTCGGTCGCCGAGCGAAGGCTGATTATTTTGGGAGTGGCATCTGGGTTGAGGACTCGGCGGCTTGTCACCTCGAATACTGGTATTTGAGGGAGGTTGCTGCGGTCTTAGCAAACTGAACAGATGCAAAGCTCCCAGGCAAGGCAAGGAGCTTGGAGTGAACACATCTCAACACCAAAGCTCTGTTGCCACGTGCTGCGTCCTGGGCAAGTTGGCCGCACGTCCTGAGCAGCCTCGTCTTGTGTTGCCGCGTGAAGGTTGTTGCACGATCCGCTGCATCCACCGCAGAGCTCCGTGAAGCCGCCAAGAAGCCTCCCGTCCGTCAAGAACGAAAGCAGTGTTAAAAGGAGACGCCTAGCCAGAGCGGCAAGGCCGGTACACTGCAGCTGATTCGTACATGCCTCCTCATTGTGAGTCAATAGCGCCTTGATTTCCTCGTCAAGGGCCCTTTTGAATGAATACGAATGAATCTGTTAAGTTATGCTGCTGTGTGGAGGCCTAGAGGCCTGGAGATCAGAGGCCGTCTAACGAAGAGTAGGTGTCACACCCCTAACTCATCAGTAGACTTGGTTGTTAACGTAATAGCAGTGACCAACGAACCCCAAGAGATGCCAGGACCGTGGGCACCGTAAGTACCCTTTGCAGCGAGTGACCACCCTCCCTAGAGCCACCCAGGAACCTCTTGAACAACTATGGGGAGAGGCAACTGGCATTCATGTCCGGTCAGGGCCACATCCTCAAGGAGCCTTTGACACCACCAGTTCGAGTGTTCGGAGTTTTGGGACCGCGAAACTTCATGAAGGGATACCCCGCACAGCCTGTGCGAGTCGTGCCTGCTCTGTGCCTATCCTATGAGAGCTTGTCTGCAACATGTACTCCTGTCCTCTTCGTCGTGTCAGGTTTGTACTTTTCCTGTATGAGCCTGATCTGCTCTGACACTGAAGTTTGCTCCCATTCTGTTTGCAACGTCCGCTTTTCGTACTTGCCCCTGCTTCCATTCCTGAGTCTGTTAGTAGCAGTAGCAACCCCTGCTTTGTAGATTTGCAGATTTGGCCCCAGCCCGTTCTTTTTGTCGCGCCTCCGCCGCGTCTGAGACCTGGGCTTGAGGTTGTCGTCAGATGTTCGTTGGGCACAGCAGGAACCCTAGTGGACCTGGAACTCTGAGAAAGTTCGATATCAGTTTGAATTGGCTTGGATAATGATCTGTAGCCTTTCGACCGGGGATGGGAAGGAAGGACAACGGCACCAGCAAACTCCCAGATGGCCACAGCCTATAGTCACTACTATAGTGTTTCTCGCAACAAGCCACGCAGGATTTTGGCACTCCCCAATTCCCAAGAGCACCAGCACGCAGCTCCAAAGAGCCAAACGCCGTGAAGGACCCTGAAGGAGAAGAGTACCTGGACTTCACGGCGGGGAACCTTTGCAGCCCAAACTTGTTGCTGAGACTTGTAAGCTGTTCCAAGTTCGATATCCAGATCTGGAGTATGTGCCGATCTAGCCGAATCTAGCCAGGTGCAAGGCTGCTGCGTTATGTTCGGTAAGGGCTGACTTCCTAGAAACTGCAAGAAGCCCGTGCAAACCAGCAAGCGCTTCCTGTACAAAAATGTGGCAAGCAACGACAGAACTTCCCAAATATTCCCAGAACTGCATCGTCAGCCCATGCTGTTGAGTGGCCTCGGCTTGTGCCATGGAACCCGGCGGGCCAGGGTCACATCGGCAGCAGCATGAACAGACCGCATGCCCAGTGCATGTCTACAGAGCGTATCGCAAAGAATACACGTCGGCTTGCTCAACAGGCACCCGAGGCTTCACTGCTGCCAACACCCTGAAAGTAGCACCGACACAGCGCTGTCAACCTCATTTTCTATCGCTCTGTTCTACCTAACCAAGAATGCAGGAATCGCAGGAATCAAATGCCGCCACCCCTCATCTGATCGGACTGAGCGGGCGTTACGTGAAGAAGCGCAGCACCGAATAAAACACACACACACACACACCATAAGGTGTATTGAATATCCGTCGACACTGTGCACGCTGTTTGAACTGGAATCCAGAGACTTGTACGAGATCCAGGATCGCCGTCAACTGCCTTGGTCATAGCGACGAGGGCTGGGCCCAGGTGGGCTGTGCATCTGTGCTGGTTTCCAATGCCTTGGCTCTAAAGTGTTTGGGCTTTGGAGGGACTTTGGAGGGACGCCCCAGCTGGTACAAACACATTCATGAATGACACATCAGCATCAATCAACATATAGCTCTTCTTGAGCCCATGATCAATATAGTCCTCGCCTCCAACTTGGCAGTTTGGGAATTTTCCAAGATGCCTGGACGTCTAGAATGCAGCGAAAGCCGCTTGAAGACAGCTCTGTGAGGAAGCTGAGTCCTCGGTGTAAGCCGCTGTCCCAGTCTTTCCAAGAGTTGTTGTTCGGCCAGGTGGTCGCCAAGAATGCCTCGAAGCTCTGCCATACCTCGAACCTTTATTTGAGACTCGCCAGCACGGCATACTCTCTGGGGCCGATGGTTGAGGCTCAGCCTGGACCATCTAAGCAGCATCAAGTCTCCTCATCCGGTACGACTCAATGCGGAGCTAAGAGCTCTGTGAACGTGAACCGAATCGGTCGACGCCACGCTGCTTCTCTGCGCAAGCCTTGTTGCCGCGGGTGCTTAGGATGAAGGTGCGCAGCCTGCGCAGCGGGGTTCGATTCGAAGAGACGTCGGGGGCGAACCTCCTTCGCGGCACAATGGTCACCTACTGGTACTTTAAGAATCTGCCGGCTGGCCTGGTATGCCGCACTCCCGAACCAACGTCACACATTCTGTGGTTTGCACCGAGGAACGAAGACCAGGTGAGGCTGGGAGAAACCTTGGTGGAGATTTCCTTCGCCGACAAGGCCTGCACGGGATGGCAGTAGGGATCTCAAGAGCCCTGGCAAATTTTTGCTTTTGAGGACGGTTTTCTTCAGTTCATTGCTCCCCGAGCACCGAGCACCTGAGCTCACCGCATCTTTGCAGCTCCACGTGTGCGGCAGGCCTTCTTCTGCAACTCCGGTACAGAGGCAAACGAGGCAGCAATCAAGCCACTCAGCGGTTTCAGAGCGCCAGCTTTGGGTTCGGGGGTTGTAGCGGCGGGATTGTAGCTGACAGGCTTCACTTCACAGGCAAGCTCTGGTGATGAACCGCCGGAAGTAGGTTGGGAAGGGGGCAGAGCTGTACACTTCTGAGGGGTGCTTTAGGTTGTGTCGTGGCAGGCTGAAAGTATACCCTGGAGAGAGTCGCTTGCAACAGACATGGACCCAAGGTTTTCTCGGAAGTTTCACTTCGCGAAGGGTGCACCGCGAGAAAAGTTTATTGCTTTCGAGTCACACAGCCACGTTTATGTACAGAACCGTGCGCTCGACTTAGACATGAGTTCATGGGTCTGAATAGGATTGAGCTTTCTTCTGCACAGGCAGTTGTCCCTCCAATCGACCCATGCAACAATATACGCTCACATCCGCCGCTGGAATGCGGGACGTTGTGGGACCAAGATTCTGAAGCAGACCTCTTCTGTGCCTCAGGCATGCATGGCCCTTGCATGTAGGTGCTGCGACCATCATGTCCACCCTCGCTTGAACCTCACAGCTGAGTCAGACGGTACCAAACAAATCTTCTGATTCCCCGTCAGCGAACTGACCGTTCAGAAGCAAGACCACTGGCATGCTGTGACCATGCAGTGTGAGTTGACGGCCTGCATCACACCATCGGTCAAGGTCTGCATGTATGTAAACGAATATGTGAATGTCGATTAATAAATCAGCAGTGTCGAAATGAATAGTTCTATTTAAGTAGGAAAGCAACTAAATAAACAAGCACACATGGTCACACCCCCCCTCCCCATGATCCAGCCCAGCCTTCTTGTCAACTGTTCGTCTACAGTACTATGTCTCCGAATGCTTTCTCCGAAGTCCATAAACCATCGGTATTTGCGATGGTTTCTCCACTTCACATATGCTGACCTCTGCTTATTGTGCTCTTTTCTGGTATATGCAAACCACCAAAACCCTTCTGCGTCCGCGCTAGTGGGAAGAAGCACTTGAGCCCTTCTCAGTTAAGAAAGACAATGGAGAACGCAGTTGGTTTTGCTCAGTCGGTGTTATTTTCTGTCATTAGAAATCCTGTTTCATCACAAACAATGGCTGGAACTCAGCGAGCCCTTACAATCTGCCAATGTTTCGGAGAAGAAAGTGGTCTCCCTCCACCAAATTCCAAACACATTCGTGGTATGTCGAGGCATGTCGAGCTTCTTACGCTTTATAACACGAAAGTCAGAATAACAAGTCAAATTTTCGTATGCTAGCAGCAAGAACAAAAGCTAAGACCAAGTAAAGATCCACCGCGTTCTTCTCCTCTTAGAAATATGGCAGCACACCTCTATACCTTGTAAGGCTTCGTGGGAATAGACAAACATTTATCTGGAAAGCATTCGTTGTTCCTTATAGTAAAACGTCATATGCTAAACACATTCGCTGTTTTCGCTTACTAAGATGAAAGACGATCCCGGCCCAGAACTGTATCGAGCTCTATTGCACCGTACTACTCGCACACATAATAAACATCCTGCCATCCTTCAACACAACATGAAATAGCTCCAAAACACTCCTCTCCTCATATCCTCAGAGCAATGGTGGAACACATCTATTTCTCCTTATCATTATGTTTTTAGGACAGCAACAAAACACTTCACTTGCATCTTCGGCAAGGCTGACCTTAACTACAGTCATGATTCTGCTCGATGAAAGAAGAATTAGAATTGAAGCAATTGAAGCTTATTTGCTAGGTTCCCCAGTGTCCCTTAATAATGAGGTCACCCTTTCTTCCGGTATTCAGTTTTAATAATTACTGGAACCCTAAAATACTAAGGCAAAGGGTACTAGTGGCGACCTCACTTTCTGCAATACAAACGAAACAGTCATTTATAACGGAGCTTATCAGCTTCTTTAGTTCTTGAATATGAAATACAAGAAACTGTTTTTTTCTACAGCGGGCAAGGTTCTAAACTGTTAGCAAGGTCTTACCTCAATGAAGCAACAAGAACTCGACAATATCTAGACATGATGTCAGGTTCAACAAACATTTGCGTTTGCATAAGAAGTTCTAGAGTATCCACAACCACAAGTAGGTTTCAATAGTATAAGAGTGCAGCTGTTCTTCTATTTCTTTGTTTGAGCAAAGCTGTTCTTAACTACAGTTATGGTTTTGCTCGACGAAAGAAGCGTTAGTACCGTTGGTAGCTGAAGCACGTGAAGGCTCGCGTATGTAATGCAACCAGAAACAGCCATTTACCTTGCAACTGAAACAGCGGAGCTTATAAGCTTATCTGCTGGCTAGATCCGATGTCTCTCAACATTGATAAGAAAGCTAGAGAGCCACGTCCCCACCACGTTCTAAAGCATCCACAAGGAATAACACATGGTACACTGTTCCTCTATTACATTTTGCATTTCAGGCTTCAGGAATTTTTGGGGAAATTTGATCCCTGTCGATGTTTTCGCATCCGAGGTTGTTAAAATGCTGCCAGGCTCAAAGTTCCCCCAATCTGAGCAACTATGGCCCCCGCATTCCCCATAGATGCCAGGATTTCAGGAATTTTGGGTAAATTTGATCCCTGCCAATGTTTTCGCGTTTCAGGCTTCAGGAATTTTTGGGAAATTTGATCCCTGTCGATGTTTTCGCATCCGAGGTTTCGAAAATGCTGCCAGGCTCAAGTTTCCCCAAAATATCGAAAGCTTGAAATGCGAAAACACTGGCAGGGATCAAAGTTCCCCAAAATTCCTGAAATCCTGGCGTCTATGGGGAGTGCGGGGGCCATAGTTGCACAGATTTGGGGAATTTTGGGGCAGGAATTTTGTGGAAATTTGGTCCCTGTCGATGTTTTCGCATCCGAGGTTGCTAAAATGCTGCCAGGCTCAAATTTCCCCAAAATTTCTAAAACTTGAAATGCGAAAACACTGGCAGGGATCAAATTTACCCAAAATTCCTGAAATCCTGGCATCTATGGGGAATGCGGGGGCCATAGTTTGCTCAGATTTTTGGAATTTAGGGAAATTTGATCCCTGCCATGTTTTCGCGTTTCAGGCTTCAGGAATTTCGGGGAAATTCGATCTTTGTCGATGTTTTCGCATCGGAGTTTGCCCACCTCCCATGATCCACTGCTTGCGAAAAGCAGGCTCGGCTGGATCATGGGGGGG